>JAYESA010000020.1:116421258-116656258 GCA_036927795.1 Iris macrosiphon
TTGCTACCTTCCCAAAGAATCCCGTGTCATAACATACCATGGTTGGATCCAGTATACCAGTCGGGGGCGGGAAGTATGTAGTATAGATATGTGATTATACCCTCCTTGTATCATGTCTTGTTCATTGAATAGTGTTAATCATACACCGCACATATGATTAACCAGGCCATAATTCTTATATCAAGTTCCAAAGCAGATCACATGTTAAAGCTGGTACTCACTCACTTAGTCATTAGTATTTCTTGTTCATTTCTATATTTCTCATTCTCGTATTTATTTCTAGTATTTTCTTTATTGCATATCTATTGTATCTGTATATTGCATCTTGTATATTCATATATCTTTACTGTTACACAGTTTATATCATTTATTAGAACTGTTGTTAGAGATGTACTCTGCTCCTTTCCTGACTGGATATATTTTTTCCAGATGACACTGAGGAGTGGTAGGCTTAGAGCCAGAGACCTTGGCTTAGGAGGGTCTTATCCCGACTAAGACAGACGACCCAGGACTCGCAGCTTAGTAGTTAGTTTTCTTTTGTACTAGATTTGTCTCTAGCTCAGTTTTAGTATATCTCTGACTCATTGGATATTATTTTGTCTCATGAGTTGTATTTGTGACTCTTCTATTCTTTTATCATATTCGTGTTTATTCCATCTATAAACTATGATTGAGTATATTCATTTACATTGGTAGCATATTATATCTTGATTGCTAGATAGATAGTTTACCTAAACAGTGTTCTACCGTTATTGTTGCGGCGTAGGCTGGGCGTTGTTCACTACTTGCATCCCTACACCGGATGCTGGTCGTGACACTCAAGGGCTAGAGGAGCCTTACAACTTTGACATTTTAGCACAGCTGGCTAACACTCCCGCAAAGTTATCACTCTTCGAGCTCCTCTGCCTCTCCAAAAAGACTCGTGATGCTCTAAGTAAGGCATTGCAAAATATTGACTCTTATTTGGTCCAAGTCAAGCCACCGGCCGAGAATCTTGCCACATCTCCTCACTGCAACAGTGTGATGGAGGCGATCCCGAATATCATATTCTCTCAACATGACATGTTGTTAAAGAATAATAGGAATAATCATCCATTGTATTATACAGGGTACATCAGAGCCATTAAAGTGGAACGGATGCATATCGACCCCGGATCATCTCTAAGTATTATCCCATGAAGCCTCTACAGACCTTGGGGATTTTGATGCATCGGCTGGTAGCCACCAATGCTACTATCAACGGCTTTCACAAAGGGAGAAGCTATCATCTAGGTAAGATTCATCTGAAGTGTCAAATCGACGATCTCCGAAAAGAAATGACTTGCGATATCATCGACGTGGACGCATCCTACAATGTCCTACTAAGGCGTTCGTGGATACACGAGTATATGATCATTCCGTCAACTCTCCACCAATGATTAAAATACTTCAACAAAGACGGTATGGTCAAGACAGAATTCGTCGACATGGATCCTTTCAAAAGGGTCGAGGCATACTACTCTGATCCGATCTTAAATAAGCAAATCCACCAAGATGAAGGAGGTAACGACGCCGATAATGAAGCTGATACTGCTACAGCTTCAGGCGATCTCTTAAGGGTCCATCTCAGAGGATGCCCAGTCCAAACAACTACTCTTCTTGTGGTCAAGCTTCATAGAAGGGCACCTGAACCCTCGTTAGTCAGACCCCAGGGACAGAGATACTTTATATATAATGATCCACTTGTCGTAAGAACCCCAGGGAAGCTGGTAGTTAAGCTCCGCATGAAAACTCCAGCACTGTCAGCGTCATTGACAGCCACTGAAGAAGATGAACTGGAAGGGTAAGTCATGGTGTTTGTCGATGTACCATCCCTCGATGATGTAATTCCTCTTTTTCAACAAAGGTCTATCTTTGAGTTACTTTATCATGGAACAATGGAACACCGCATATTCTCTGGAGTATGGTCTAGGTTTACACCTACATACACAAGTAGCCACCACTCACTCGGTAAACCGAATCTGTCTTAGCCAAGACCCTTGTTTCGTCATTCCAGCCAGGAAGAAAGGGGACAAGCCCATCATTTTCGAGAAAGTTGAAGGTTGTCGGAACTTTGTCTCAGAAGAGCCAGAACCGAAAAGCGACAGAATGCAACTTCACCGCTACAGCATACAGACTAAGCTTATTCTCCAGAAGATGGGATACGATCTGAAGAGCAACCAAGGCCTAAACTATAGCAGGGGACGACGCTTACCATTACATCCCTTTGCCCCAAAGGGAAATCCTGAGACATATTACAAGCGAAACAGTTATGGTTTGGGATATGGAACACCTCCTACAACTCCCGAAGACTCGGGAGAGGAAGATAAAACACAATATCATCCTTCACAGTCTTCTGCTTAGGACTCCGATGTCATCATCAAAGACATACTTAAACAAACATTATCCATGAACACGGTAACAGCAGATCCAGAAGAAGATGACGAGTACTCTAACAAACTCTTTGAAGTAGACCTGTAGGATCAAAAACTAGAATCTCTGTAGGAATTATGGTTCGAGCAGCAGGAACCTCCTACTGAGGATAAGGTTGTATAAGTTGATTTGGGTGACGACGTTGCTCCTAAACCCCTCTTCATCAATAAAAATCTGTTCACAGAAGAGCGTGAATCCCTTGTCCAGCTGGTAAGAGATACATCATTGTTTTTGCATAAAACTATAAAGATATGCTGGGTTTGAATTCGCAAATCGCGATGCACAAACTCAATATCATGCCAAATACCAAACCTGTAAAGCAACAACAACGACGATTCCGCCCAGACATTATGGATGTCATTTAAGCAGAGGTGAATAAACTAATAGAAAGTGGCTTCATCCGCGAAGAACAACATCCGGATTGGGTAGCTAACATCGTCCCCATCATAAAAAAGAATGGTAAAATTTGAGTCTACAAAGACTTTTGTAATTTGAACGCGACTTGCCCAAAGGACAAATTTTCTCTCCCAATCACAGATGTGATGATCGACAATACTTGTGGCTTCGAGCGTATGTCCTTCATGGACATAGTCTCATGCTACAACCAGATCAAGATATTTTTAGACGATGATAACATATGTCATTCTAGACGCCATTAGGAGTGTACTGTTATACCATAATGCCCTTCGGTCTAAAGAATGCAGGTGCGACATACCAACGAGCTATGAGCACTATCTTTCGTGACCATCTGCACAAAATAGTGGAATCTTATGTTGATGACATCACTGTGAAGAGCTATTTTTAAGATAATCATCTCTACGACCTTAAGATGGTATTCGATTTAATGCGAGCCCACCAGCTTAAGATAAACCTGCCAAGTCATTCTTGGGAGTCTCCAACGACAAGATTTTATGATTTATTATAACTTCAAAGGGTATTCATTTTGACCCTGAGAAGACTAAGGCAGTCTTGGATATGCATCCTCCAATGAACCTGCGAGAACTTCATTGTCTGCAGGAAAGACTAGCATACATTAGGAGATTCATAGTCAATCTCTCCGGGAGATGCCGTCCCTTTACTCAGTTTATGAAGAAGGGAGTCTCCTTTTCATGAATGGAAGAGTGACAGCAAGCATTCGACGATATTAAGAAGTATCTCATGAACCCCCTGGTGTTGGTGTCCCCAATCATAGAAAACACTTCTTACTCTATATTCGTGCCATGGATCATTCCCTCGAAGCTCTTCTTACCCAAAATAGGGACGAAGGATATGTGTAAGATATCTACTATCTCAGCAGAATGATGATCGATATAGAATATAGGTACAATTTGGTCAAAAAATACTATCTTGCTCTAGTATTCGCTGTCCAAAAGACTCACCATTACTTGACGGGGCAACCATCCATGTGATCTCTCGAGTGAACCCCCTCCGAGTCCTCATGACCAAGCCCGGGGCACTCAACTCTCGCCTAGACATGTGGGCAATTCTACAGTCAACCTAAGATATGGTATTAGTCCTGCATAAGGCTATCAAGGGCCAAGCATTGCCCGACTTTCTAGCAGCTCATCCGGTACCGGAGACTTCAAAACTCCATGATGAAATCTTTGACGAGGTGTTAGAGTCTAACACCATCATGACAGGAGTATCAGTTTGGCGAATGTTCTTCGATGGTGCTTCCAGAACAGGGTCCAAAGATAATATCGTCACCGGAGTAGGAATAGTATTGATCTCTCCCGGTGACCTAGTCATCCATCGTGCATACTCGCTGACGGAGCTGAATAAATGGCGGAATACAATGCTCTCATTATTGGGCTTCAGTTGGCTAAACAACTAGAGGTTGATTACCTAGAAGCTTATGGTGACTCCAAATTAATAATCAGTCAAGTCCGTAGCGAGTACGAGATCCGTAACGAGGATCTACTCCCTTACCACCAAGCAACCGTCGACATGATTTCCACTTTTATAGAGTTTTTCATAGAATATGTACCATGACTGCAAAATATCGAGACTGATACACTCGTCAGCCTCACTGCTTCTTTAGCAACTCCAATCAAAACTTACCTATTGATCACAGTGGTGAGTCAAGAGCTAGTTTGCCCAAGGAATGTAAACTCCCTTACCTAAAATAGGTATTTTGTGTATATTTTATATTATTATATTTATTATAGATGTTGAATTTATTTAGATTATTCTCTTAGTTAATTAGAAAATATATTTTTTTTTAGTATATTTACTTATAAAATATTTATTTAAAATTATTTTTAGGCTATTTTAGATTATTGGAATTTTTCCATAATTTTTAGTTAATTAAAAACTAGTAACACTAATTTTCTAGGACTTTGAAGAATTTATTTTATGTTCAAACTTAATTAAAAATATCCCAAAATTATATTTTAGGTTCTAAATAGTCAAATATATTTTCTAGAATTTTCTGAGAATTTTTTGAATATTTTTAGTATTTATTGGGAGTTATTTAGACTAATAACTAATTTTTCTAGAATTTATTTTGCAAGCCCAGGTATATAGAATGGACCCACATAATTTTTTATTTTTTATAATATTATTATATATTTTCTGGAATTATTTCAGAATTTTTGGAATATATTTAATATTTATTTTTATTTAAATATGTAAAACTAATTTTTAGAGCTTCTCCTAATTATAGTAGAGAAACTATAAATATAAAATTGATCCAAGTATTTTTCTAGGGTTTCTGGATTCAAAATATAATTTTTGTAATTTTTTTAGATTTTTATGATTAATTTTAATATTTATTTGGAGTTATTTAGATTTAAAATGACTTAAATAATATTTTGATAAAGGCAAATAAAAAAATAATATAACCAAAACCATCCAATCAAATCATGACACCTGTCACCCTATCAACTTTCATTCAACCGCTCAACATCCCTATATATATATAATATAATAACCCTAATTATCCCATTATTTTTAGAGAAAGAGATTTTGGAGAATTGCCATCTAGGGTTCCTTCATCTTCCAGAAGCCATTGCGCATAGCTCCGGACTCCAAACGAGGCCTAGTTTTTTATGATAGAACTATATTGAGGTTAGATTTCTGATTATATAAAAAAAATTTACGAAATTATGAGTATTAAATTCTGGAAAATTCGTAGAGCACAGCATGTCCGAAAATAGACGTGTTTTGATGTTTTCGCGATTCCGGGAGAACCAGGAATCAGAATCATGAACCGTTTGAAGTTTCGGAAAGCTAATGTCTAGATAATTGACATATATTTTTCTTAGAATTTAATACAAAATATTTATATACTGTTAATTCTGTAGAACTTCTAGGTTAGAATTTAACCATCGGTGCACAATACAAAATTTGTATGTGCCGTAATTCCCAAACGAATTTGAATTCGGACGAGCCGTAAATTCCAGCATATTTTTGACACTGAAATCTACAGGAAATCATGCATGAAAGTTGAGTTTGTGTTGGTTGACTTTTCGGTCAACAGATCGCCTCGATTTGCGTGCCATGAGTCTCGAGTTGATAAAATTCAGTTTCTTTGGACAAAATTTAGGAATTAACATAAAAATCAGAATAATAAAATTAAAATATGATTTTAGAGTAATTATTCCATAATTAAATTAATTAAAATAAATTATCTTTTGACGTGATAAATTTGTAATACATAGGCTATTTGGACTGTGACTTGGACTCTGATTCATACCAGCATCAGGACCCCAGACGAGTATATTATCTGACAGTATTCTAGTAGGACGTTAGTATTTAGCCACCACGATTAGTTTACATCAGACCCTGAGTCGGAGAACCCAATGCGCGTTCGTACATTTACATGTACGCAAATATTATTCAGTTTGGTATATATATTTATGTACGTAATTACTATATGTATTCCAATAGTTATGAAAATAAATTGATGGTTATATTATTATATAGTTATATGAATATATATGTAAGTAAATGCTAATTAATAATTATGACTAAATATTCAGACTGTACGACCCTAGGATACCGTAGACTATTCCATACTTACCTTGACCATGTTGACCCTAAGAACTTGTGAATTTGTCCGCCTTGCCTACATTAACGTACTGGCATAGACACTTGTCAGTTGACTGATTGATTTTGTACAGTACTTGAAGACGCGACACCCGCGTAATTCAATGCGTAATTGACCGTGTTAGATGACTAGTGTTACCCCTAGTATACCCCCTGAGTCCAGTGTAAATGTGGTTGTGTATGTGCTAGTGTAAAGACTAATGATTCTATTGTATTATATTTATGTGTACATAGGATATTGGATTTATTCTGCACAACTTCTGGAGCAGGTTATTGATACATTGCAGCTTCCTTGCCAGGCAAGTATACCTTACCATTGTACTATTATTCATATTTTATATGTTGCACGCATCTTTATTTTCTGTCTTTAGTTCATATATTTTAACTGTATATAAAATGTGCGCGATGGGTCGCCGCGATATATTTTTATTTATGTATTGCATTGACCTTGTTCATGAGCTACCCCATTATCATGTAGCATCATTAGGTTCATTGGCCGTGACACAGTTGTTACACGAGTGTGATCTCATATAGAGATTACGGACTTGCGTGCAGGGTTTGGCCTCCTGTACGTGTGGGCCGTGCGTTAGGGATAACTGCTAATAGAAACTTTGTATGCTAGAAGACATAGCAGTTATTAGAGGTCTATGGACATAGACTATTGTAGTACGGTGGTCCCAACCTTGTCCTTGTTTGGTTGCAGGATTGGGCTAGGGTACTAAAAATAGGCTATGAACCAAATTGTGTCATGGATGTGACATGCTTAGAGAATGGGGTGGGGAGAACAACAAGTACCGCATTTGAGCTCATTTGCACTTTTCCTTCTGTAACCCGGAAGTTCCGCTGGAGATACGGGCGGTGATGACCCCTATACTACTTGGCGGGCCTCCGCCGTTCAAAAGATGGCGTGCCTTTGAGGCCCCTGGTTCTCCAAGAGAGTCATGCAAATCCCAGTTTTCAACCAGATAGCTCACTTGTGGGGAAAGTTGTTCTTAACTGCATTCACTTAGACGGTTAGGCGACCATTGGATATTTATTTCAGTACTTTATTGGCATGCTTTTATGTATCTTGTTATGTCCCTCTGAGGACCTGGCCCTTCCAGGTGTATCTGTTCTTAAGTATTTGCAGGAGCGAAGATTCAGATGGTTACTTATGTTTCGAGGATGTCTTCTCTTCGAGCCCGTGATTGTTAGTTGGTAATCTTATATGGTGTTTGTTGTGTTATTCTTATATTGTATTTACTTTTATATTCTAGTTGGTAGTGGATTTGTTTCCACCCAACTATCATCCTTAGATACTTCTTATTGAGATCTAGTTTCATAGATTCTGGTTATTTATCTATATTTGATTTTTATGGATGAGATTTAGATTGTACCCTGTGACTTGTGATAGATTTATACCACTTGTGGATTTGATATTCATATTACAGCGTACGTGTGGATTTGGTTTCCATATATTGGAGTTGTCATATCCATATGGCTGGCATACTTACGTGTCCTAGTCCTACGTATTTTTGGGACTGGGGCGTGACAAGGAACAACTTATGTTTAAGTCTAAGCCACTTTGTAGATGCAGATAGCAATGTCAAAGATTAGAGACTCCCATTTATGGACTATGATGTTTATGGAATCCTTTCGTATGACCCAAAAGAGGCCACTTTTGTAAGAATACGCTCCCTCGGGTTCTACTATGACACAACCACTAAGACGTTGTACCATCGTGCCTATAACGGGCTCCTGCTACGATACCTATCAGATGCAAAAGTAAGTCAAGCTCTCCATGAAGCTCAAGATGATGTTTATGGTGCTCACCAACCTAGATCAAAGCTTCAAGATTGCCTCCAACGCATGGGCTATTATTGGCCAACGATGGTGGCAGATGTCGTCAATTATGCGAAGAAGTGTAGGATGGTCAAACACATGCTGACTTTATTCACCAACCATCGAAGTTTCAACCCGACTTTGCGTCTTGGCCGTTCGAAGCATAGGGTATGGACATTACAGGGTCGATCAGTCCACCTTCGACTAAGGGGCACCAGTTTATTTTGGCTATCACATACTACTTCTCCAAATATGAGGAATCTATTCCGCTCGCAGAAGTAAAACTATCCAAAGTGATCAGTTTCCTTAAACATCACATCATATACAACTTCGTCTTGTCTTGTAGGATCATTCATGATAATAGTCCACAATTTGTAAGCTATGTTTTCTTCCAATTTAGCGATAAAACCAAATCTAAAATATAGCTTCAACCGCATATAATCCAGCACCAAATGGATTAGCCAAAACATTCAACAAGACCATTATCAAGCTCCTCAAAAAGTTTGTTTTTACAAACAAACGTGACTGGAATGAGAAGCTGGAAAAATATCTATTGGCCTATCACACAACGGTCTGAACCCCGACTGGCAAAACACCATTCTTCTTGGTCTACAAAAGCGAAGCTGTACTTCCTTTATAGACCCAAATTCCTTCTATCCGGGTAGCCCTTACACACCAGCTAACTGCCAAGGACAACCATTGTCGACGTCTACAAGAGTTTGAGGCACTTGACGAAAAATATCTTTTGCCTCAATAGCGTATTGAGCTATATCAAGCACGAATCTTCGGACCTTTAACAAAAAGGTGAAGGAAAGGACATTCCAAGTCGGCAATCTCGTCCTAACCATGAGAAGATCGATAATCATGACCCACAAGAAGGCGAGAAAATTCTAACCCAAGTTGGAGGGTCCCTTTGTAGTAGAAACAGTCTACGCCAACGGCGCATACAGGCTCGCTAAGCCTAATGGTGACTTGCTCATTATGCCAATCAATGACAAGTTCCTAAGAAAATACTATGCTTAAGTTTGACACACAAAAAATTATTTCTATCCCTAACAAAGGGACATAAAAGTATAATGTGTACAGCTGATGTCTTCCCCAGTAAATTATTTTTATCCGTAGCACGGGAAAAATCTGTTATCCGTACTCGGAGGTCCCGAGTGCACAATGGGTAACATATCCACAAAAGTTCTCTAAGGCAAATAGTTCACGTCCACAGCACCTCTGAATTATAAGACGTTATTCCCATCAAAAGAAGGCAATCACATCCATATTACCTCTGACTCGTCCTTTTTTTATCTCCATAAAATCTTTACAAAGCAAGTCGTTCACGTCTATATTACCTCTGAACTATGAGCTTCCCATGTTCCCCAGTAAAAGAAAGCAGTCATGTCTATACTACCTCTGGCTCTTTTCCTTTTATCTTCACAAAATACTTCACTATGGTCATACTCAGCCATAAAACAAACGTACTTGTCTATCGATTTTGCGCCAAAGTATCCCTACCATCGCAGATGACGTCCCTACCGAACTTTCTTAATGGAATTACTCTAACCTACCATGTTCATACTACCTCCGATAGGGCTTAGTGTTATCGTCGTTATGATGTTATGCTAGGTCCATACTACCTCTAGTATAATACTCACATCTATGATAACCACATCAATAAGAAAAGTTATAAACAGGAAAGAAGGCAAAAAATTTATTAATATTCAAGATCATGAGTACATATTATTACATTTAACGAATTTTTTATTAATATTTAAGATCATGAGTATATTTAAAAAGTAGGAGACCTCTTTGTGATGTTTTTGGTGCCAACACATGTAAAGCCAGTAGCTCAATGCATTCTGGGTTATCACTTCTGCAAGACTCCTCAGTGCAATCCATAGTACATGAAAAAGGATCTATACTGATGGATAACAAGGGAGCTTATAACACAGAGCTGAGCCTATAGACCCAACTCTGTCGTGTGAAATAACGCGACTAGAAATCCGGGTTGGGATAACTAGCCGCATCTCTACTACACAGATGCGCCGCCAGAATCCAACCTGAGATACATCTATCACATCATGGTCGCATACAGGAAATAGCTACACTGAGCTAGGTTGGAAGATCGTGGACAATCATCCGGGTAATATGTTTGTTCATCATGAGCAAGGTAACTATTATATCCTTCCATGCTTCTTCAGGACTCAAGCAATTTGAGGCAGTCCCTGCAAGACGAGCACACAAAAAGTCAAAATATTTACAAGAGAAGACAAATATTAGAAGGCACGCATCCACAAGAGCATGCGCCACTCGTTTCTTCATGGCAAACTAGACATCTATGCGATCGGAGGAGATGCGCATAGGTGCCAAGTCCGGTATATACGCGAGTAACTGCCATAGTGCAGAGGCAAATGCACCCAAGCAGCATAGTCTTCCAGCACATGCCTCAGATGAGTGTCCGAAGATAGCATCACCCATGCTACCGAGAGAGGATTTTGCTATCAGCGCATCTTGTCACGACCCGCACCCGGATATTCAAGCACGAGTACGTGGGTACACTCAGCCTACGCCGTAGAATCGTTGGTAGAACGCTGTCTGGGTCATTTCTAACTATCTAAAATCTCAATAATATAATATGGTACATGTCAATCATCTCAACTCCAAACAAAGGAACAATATGGTATCTCACAAGTATAACTAATCTTATTCACAAAACAAACTAAGGAAGATAAAGCACGAATGGAATAGCGAAGGAAAAAATAAGATACAATCCACAATCTAAAATAATATACAAACTGTGAATCTCCACAAATATAGTCTAATACAAGCCAACATAAATAACTAGACCTCCTTGGGATCTGCAACTAAGTCCTCCTGGTCTATAGGAGTATCCTCTAAAGGTACGTCGTCCTATTGCCCATAGAATGTGGGACACTGCTTTATAAACCAATCATCTGGAAAAATATATCCAATTAGGATTGGAGCGAAGTACATACCTCTGAAAACAGTTTCAATAACATAATCGAGCATATAAAATAGATAATAGAAATAAAATACAAGATCACTAAATATATGAATGAATGAACAATAGGTATACAGGTAATGTACGAGAATATAGAACAATAATATGAATATCTGCAATATGATGAAATTACTGCAATCTAAACTAAAGGGACTCAAAATACAAGTTCATTATGTGATCGGTTTGGGTAAACATGATCAATAAGGTAAGACGATTATAAGTGTGGTATGTAATCAAAATATACACGATGAACAATGGGGCTTTGATCACATAATCAACTCCTACTCTTCTATCCCTAACTAATACCAATTGATCCAATCACGACACGCTACGAACACAAATATAACCACTGAATACGAGCATTGAGTGTACACGAATATAATCACACTGAATACGAGCAGTGTGTGTACACGAATAAGCACACTGAACACGAGCATTGTGTGAACACGAAATATAAATCAATACCCAATGTATATGATGTAATACATGTACAGGAGTACCCGCTGAACACGGTAGGGGATAATATCTCCTGACGGGATCCATGTAGTACAAGTCCGTAAAATTACTGTGTCGGAATCAAGTATACAATTCAAGAACACGCATATATACACTATTATGAATTAAAAACTAACAGAAAAATGTACTCGCCTGAAGTCCTGAGCAAGGTGTGTCTCTCGATGCCCAAGCTGGTGTCACACAGACCTATATATGGTATGTTGCATCAATACAAAGTTCAGAAATGAGAATAAGTTAAATTTATGCAATTCTAAGTCATAAAGTCATTTCTAAGTCAAACCGACTAATTCTAGGTTGTATGAGTCTAACACTAGGATGCTAGGTCAATACACTATAAAACTAAGCTATACTAGCGAATCCACGATACTATGAAACACATAAAATATCGTATCCTAATATACACAAGTTTCAATATATAAAAATAGTAATTTGTATATATATATATATATATATATACAAGTCAATTATTATAGTATCTTAACTAAACAATGAAATTAGGATACCTTGGCCTGGCACCAATGCGTATCACACTACCTATCTTGATACTCAAATCCAATACCTTGGTATCGACCCATTACCTTGATATTACCTTGGTATCCCAAGGTAATTCAAAACCTATTGAGTATAGCTAATATATATATATATATAATACCTCAAGTACTAACTATATTAATATATAACTACTAACATATATACCTACACTAATATATATAGATACTAACTACTAACTGATATTACATACAAGCATACATATCTAACTAACTATATATAATACTACATATATACACAGGTACATATATAGCTAACTATATACTAACTATCTACAAACCACTAACCCATACCTTGATATTACCTGAAATGATACACTGATACTCTGCAGGTAATGTGCCCGATATTGTGCTGTGCATTGGCTTGCTGGTGTCTGGCTACTGCTGCCCACAATGCCTTGTTGTTGCACTAGGATTTGAACTGTACTGCAATTTTCTGTGTACTCCTGAGCAGTTGGTCCACTGCCCTTTATGGAAACTGCTACTCTCAGCCTCTGAATTGCTGTGCACAACTGTGCACGAGCACTATTGTGCATTGCTGAAACTGTACAGTGCTCAAACCTTGCTGATATTGCAGTGCTCTCTACTGAGCAGTGTACACCCCGAGCTGCTATGCAGCTCTGAAAACCTGCTGCACAACTTCAGTTGCATTGATGTGCTAGAGCAGCTCTCTCCCTTGCTGATAACTGAAGATTGCTCTCCCTCACTAGCCACTGTGCACACATTGATGTGTGTAGTCTGCACAGTGATATCCCAAACTCACTCACTAACACACACACATACACGTAACTCAAACACAAACATACATATACTCAAACACCTCTATTTTTATCACTCTATATATATATATATATATATATATATATATATATATATATATATATATATATATATATATATAACCCTCATAAATATATATATATATACACCTCTACTATAAATTTATATATGTAAATAAATCTCTACTCAACTATGCATATGAATAAAGAAATATATATAACATACACATATACATAGATATAGATATAGATATAGATATAGATATAGATATAGATATAGATATAGATATAGATATATACACTAACTTACATTAATACATATATACATATATACATATAGGTATACATATACACATAGGTACAACTATACACTTAGTTATATATTCTTATAGATACATACACATATACATAGAATTAAGAGCAATAAACCAACACGTGGAGTGCACCACACCCGTATCACACTCATTCTATGATACGCTTGCGATACGGCTCCACCACACAACCAAACGCATCCCTAAGGACACGAGCATGTCTAGAATACTAATTATGAATAATACGAACAATTATAATATCAACTACATGTCTGTGTCAAGAAGTAATATGCACAAATCTCTGTGTCGGAGAAAAACCCAAAAAAATAACCGTATCGCCAAATTAACGAAATACAGCCTACACGTACCCAATTGTGGATACGACACTAGTCACAAACTGTATCATACTCATTTTATGATATGCTTGCGATGCAGCTCCACCACACAACCAAACGCATCCCGAAGGATACGAGCAAGTCTAGAATACTAATTATGCACTATACGAATAATAATAATATCAACTACGTGTCCGTATCAAGAAATAATATCACAAATCCCCGTGGCAGAGGAAAACCCCTTAAACAGCCTGTATCGCCAAATTGATGAGATACGGCCTATATGTACCAAATTATGAATACGATACTAGTCACAAACAATCATTCACATGTTATATTGATCTATTTGACCAATTGACAAATATCATATGTGTCAATCTCAGAATTTTCCCAAAATTGACACAAAAATATACATAACTTCCACCATAGGTCTCCTATGAACCTAAAACCAAATCCTATGGGTAGCCTATACATGTGGGATAATTTATCATAATTAAATCTCAGATTTAGAACCTACTACAAAAGAAAAAACTAAAATATACCTATTGGGAGATGGATTTCCAATAAAAATCTCCAAATATAGAAATGTAGCTCCTCCTTATAAATCTTGGACTCCTCCTTGTAGATCCTTGTTTTCTTCTTGTAGATCCTTATTGTAGTAGCCTTAATTAAAGAATAGGAAAGAAATTTGTGAAAAAAATTTGTGAAGGAATGATGAAGGAATGAAGAAATTTGGAAAGGGGAAAAATATAGATCTAATTGGAATGAACAAAATAAAATGAGAGACACTCTCTCTCTCCTTCTCTTATGGTCGGCCATATACCCCTCTCCCAAGCCATTGTGAAATATCCAAAATATCCCTTGGGGCCTCTCATAAAGAAATTAATTAACGGGGAAGGTTCTAGTCTAATGGTTTCACTAATTAATTTATCCTCCTAATCCATGGGCCTAATTCTTAGGCTTAATCTAAACCCAAATAAAATATTGGGTTCATGCATCTAATTAATTAGTTAGTTCCACTACACAAGTCCAAAATAATCTAGCATATAACAATAAATAAATAATATAATAATTAATTAATATACATGCATAATATTTAAATACAATAAATCCTAAAATTAAAATTACCCATATCAATTACCAAACTATTCTTGATTGAAAATATGAGGGTGACATGTCTTTACGCCATAGCCTTCGGCAACGACCATGTTTGACACAGTGGCCTTACGACCATTTTTAAAAATCTAGAAAAATCAGGGGGTTTACACTGGCTATCCCTGTTTCCTGACCTGATTATATATACTTGTGCTATCGACTACCAGGTTACCCTTTGAGGCACTGGCCGTGTTATCGTACTAGGTGCTTCATGTTTATTTTTTGTACTGTGGTACTTTCCTTGATTATAGTGTACTAAGGTGCGACTACATATTATACTTGTGCACTGAGGTGCTATCCTATCCCTGTTATTATACTATATTATATTATTACCTGTACGGGTACCTTTGTAGTTGGTCAGTGATCGTAGGTTAGTGTGGTAGGATGTTTGATTATTGATTGTTGTATTACGCTCAGGATGGATCTAGGTCAGAATCGACGGGAACCAACATAATTTTGCACACAATTTACTCGTACTTTGGTACGTCGTTCTAGGATGATGATCGTGTGACTACAGTACAAGTTTCTATATAACTTTAGGGTTAATCAGGTAACTAAAATTAGTAGAAGCATTGGGAGAGAATAAAATTTCAAGATCGTGCATGCCAGTTGCCCTAAGACATTAGTCATTACGTGCAAGGCTGGTCCCCACAGATACGGTATATCATCTGTACTAGAGTGCAGTATCTGACTATTATTATATGTCGAGCCAGCATATTCCTATAGAAGAGCTGTAACCGCTACTGGCATGTTTAACACAGTGGCCTTACGAGGGACCAGTGCATATTATCTCCTGCTTATATATTATTGGTTCATCTAGTCCCGCTTGGACATAGAACGATCTGAGGATTCCTATCTATTACATTACTGGGGTGACCCCATACTTCACCTAGCAAGCCGTAGGCTTTTGAGTAGCTGATTATTCATATAATTATACGGTATGCTGCTTGATAGTCGATTGGTACATAACGTTATCCTGGTGCAATAATTCATTCCATTGTCCTTATTTAGTGTAAGGGTAGATTACTGTTCCGATAATATATTATGGACTCCAGTTGGCGATACAGGTATTATTGGATGTTAAGATGATTATGATTGACTGTTGGTCACTTATTGACTGTTGGTCCCTTACCTGCATTAGTTGTTGTTTGATGCTTTATATTCTGTAATCGTGCGTTGGTACAACACGATTTCTTTTCTATATTTACTGCTATTTCTACATGTTTTATGTTATATGTTTCTTGTTGGGTTTTCTTCGCCCGTACTTGAGCCTTCCTTTCTAGTACTTGCTGAGGTTGGCCTGACCAACCCTAGATTGTTCTCAGATTGCTTATGACTGACCCTTTGGATCTTCCAGACCTGACTTGAAGGATACACTTCAGTTTCAGATCATATTAGAAACTATGTGGGAAGGTACTCTCATCTACATCTTTTTTTGTTGTAGACTTCCTAATTATCATGAGCATTTTGACCGTTTGGTCCTATTTGATTTCCATTTGTGATTATTCTTGCTGCTTATTTTATTGTGTTGCATGTGTATATGAGATCAATTTTAGGCTATAGATTGGATTGTATGCTAGGATACCCAACATGTATAACAGTAGTGATCATCGTACCACGTTATATACCTTGTGTGGAGTAGCTGGCCATGTTCATCCCCGTATTTACCTAGTATTCTGGGAGTGGGGTGTTACATTTCTCATTCATAAGACAGAACTATGTGTTTGATATGCACATGTTCTAGATGATTTCTTATCCATGCGATAAATCATGCAAGAAGTCTCTTAGACGCATAAGGGGTTTCTTCTCTAATGAGAAAATCCACCCTCAATCAGCGACTGGATGTCTTTATGAAATTTTGGGGCCTTATCATCAGCCTCGACGGCCTTTCCCTTTCCCTTTCCCTTGTCAGCCTTCTTCACGACGGAGGAGGAAGATGCTTTGGGGGCCATGGCACAAAGAATAGAAGAACTAAAGATAGAGGCTTGAAAGAAGAGGGGATAATGAAAGCAAGGTAAAATCTCTCTCTCCTACAACACTGCTATTTATAGGCATGTGCCTATGCATCATTTATATCTTTTCTATGCGACATTAAAGGCGATAAATCTTGCAAATGATGCATACACACTAATAAGTGCCTCAATTTTCGTAAACATGCGACTGATTCACAATAATAAAGACGTCTTGATCATCGCGCTCAAACGATGGTGGTGCTTCAGGATTTTAAAGAAGATTTTGTCGATTCAAGAATCAAAAAGGATTTATTAAAATCATATGAAGATTAATGAGGATTTGACAGCTTGGCAAAGCACATATGTGGCATGACATGCTATTCGCCTCAAGACTCTATGCATCTGATTGTCACACATGCTTCTTTTAAAGTGTTTTAAACTTGTTCAAGTTTTGAAAACTTTGAAGGGGTTCGTGTAGAAGCATAGAAAAATATATAAGTCCACGTATCTCAAATAGCTATGCAGCTAAAGAAATATTTGCCTGATTCAGTAAAGTCGGGCCGCATAGACCTCAGGACATATACATCCAAGTGTTCAAATAATATGTGTCCACAGAAAGTCAACCAGATTAAATTTTCAACTATACAACCAAGGCAACTATGCACCCTAGACGCGTACGTCTAACACGACATTAATTGCTCTAGACACTTAAGAATCTGTGCAGACGACGGTTATGAGACAGACATCAATGCTTAAGTCACCGTCATAATTACTTTCTGACAGTATATAACTATTCCTTGAACCAGTTTATATTAGATCTTCTACTAAATCTCCCTATACGGCAAGCACATATCCCTATAAACTTGCTCTACTCCCAGTGATGGTCTGTAGCATCCATCTTGGGCTCCGAAGTAATAAGCGAGGAGATGTGTTTGGGAAGCACATATCCCTATGATAAATAAAGGGGGGAGATGTGCTTCCTATGTATGTGCTTCCCAAATACATCTGCATAATGGTCATCTTTATAAATAGCGGGAATATGTGCTTCCCAAACACATCGAAAGCAGAGTACTTTTAAGCCAAATTATTGTCCTTCTTGCTAGTGAGCTAAGACATAGCAACTTTCCTTCTCTTTCCAATCTTTGTGTTCAGATAGTCAACGGAGTAAAGAAGTCGACCGCAGACTTAATCTCCCTCGCTATAATCTCCAGATTCTCTTTTGTACTTAGAATTTTCAGTATTAGATTTCTTATTGTACTCTCTTTGTTAATTTGCAATAAAAAATAACTTTTTTTAATGTCTACAAACACATGGAGGCGATATGATCATTGTGGGTGATAAGGTAGTCATAAACCTCATCTATGATGATAATTCTTAACTGGTGGACTTATGGACTTCAACACACATATCTCACAACAAGATACTGTTTGCTACGTACATAACTTGAACTTTAAAGTATTGAATATGTGAAACAAAGATGTGTCAAAGGCTATTGTTATTGAAGATGTGCATTTGAGAACCAAGACAGGTGCAGTTCTTGTTCTCAATGATGTGCATTTAAGAACCAAGTAGGTGCAGTTCTTGTGTCAAAGGCTGTTGTCATATCCCCGATATCTGGTTCAAACTGGTATTAATTGGTAGGTTGGATGATCAGAAACTATTCAATCTCTTTACGGACATTTAATGGAAGCTTTCTAAAGGTTCTATGGTGATTGTCAGAGAAAGCAAGAACTCCAAACTCTACTATATTGAGGGAAGTGCACAGGGGGCACATGAGGTGAATGCAGTCATTGATGCATCTACCAAATTATGGTATAGCTATATCAGCAAAAAAAGAATGAACTACTTATTAGGGTGAGGCTCTTAACACTATTGCTTATGTTATTAATTTCTTTCATAGTACTCCTTTATAAGGTGATATGCCTGATAGACTATGGTACACCAAGAAGCCATCATATAATTACTTTCAAGTGTTTGGTTGTAAGGCCTTCGTGTATGTACCAAAGGATGAATGATCCAAACTTGAGCCAAAGAAAAAGCAATATAATTTTATCAACTATAGTCAGGATGAGTTTGGCTATAGAATCTATGAACCAATGGAAAAAAGATCTATAGAAGTAGGACATGGAATTCGTCAAGGATTATACTATGACCAATGCACAGAATTTTGAGATACCTTTTGAGGCTGAGGAATTGCACGAGTTAGAGTTATCATGCTTCGAGTTATTTTCAGAGAATACTGTAGATAATCCAATTATGGGGAGCCAGTATATGGAGATGGTTCCAACCTTGATCATCTGGTTGTTGATGGTGGTCAGGGTGATCCTCAGAAGGATGAGCATGCCGAGGAGGCAGTCCCTGAATAGAATAAGGATGTTGCTGTATATCCAGCACTAGAGGTTCCATTGAGGATAAGCATAAGAAAGCGTCGACCATCTACGAGGTACTCACCAGATTGGTATATGCTATTGACTAATGGAAGAGATCTCGAAAGCTTTATAGAGATGATGAAAGACGAATACAAGCAGGAGTGGATGTAGGCCATGCAGGAGGAGATGAATTCCTTAAAACAAACATCACTTCTGAGTTGGTGCGGTCACCAAAGGGCAATGAGGCTTTAAAGAATCATTGGGTGTTCAGAGTAAAGCAAACAGAAGATGTTGCTCACTCTCGATACAAGCGAGGCTGACAGTTAAAGGCTATATTTAACATAAGAGCGTGGATTTTAATAAAATTATCTCATCAGTCGTTAAGTTATCATCTATTCGTGTGGTGCTATCGTTAGCAGCCAATTTTAACTTGGAGGTTGAGCAGATGGACGTGAAGACGATATTTTTTTATGGTAGTTTAGAGGAAAAATTATACATGGAGCAGCCAGAGATATTATATGAGAAAGATAAGTCTTATTTAGTCTACCGGTTGAATGAGAGTTTACATGGTCTGAAGCAGGCTCCGAAGTAGTGGTACAAAAAGTTTGAGTTATTTATGGAGGGGGCATGGTTATGTACATACGACTTCAGATCACTATTGTCATGACCCGCACCCGATGTGAGGGTACAAAAACGTGGATACGTCCAGCCTACGCCACAATATCGGCAGTAAAAAACTGTCTAGGTCAACAATACTATCTAAATATCTCACACAATATATATAATGTACATGTCAATGATATCTTAACTCCAAATGGAGGAACAATATGATAATCAATACTCAATCACAATAAAACTAGAGGAAGATATAACACGATCTGGAATAGATGATTAGAGTCTCAAGGCATAATATAAAGTCTCAAATATATATATACAACACATCAAAATGTCTAAGATATGGTCACATCCAATATAATAATAAATATAGCTAAATCTTCTCGATAGCTGGCACTATGTCATCATGCCCTAAAGGTGCAAACTCAGATGGCTTACCATCTTACGGTCCATAGTATGTGGGACACATCTTCTCTAACCAATCATCTAAAAATATATCAAGTCAGGATTGGAGAGAATTACAAAACTCTAAAAGCAGTTCCAAATATATGGTAGAGAATATATGACAAGCAATAGAAAAGAATACAAGAAGCACTAAAAAATGGAAATACAGCTGAAACATGCAAATAAATATAATAAGAACTGGAAAGGTAAATACATGCAATATGGCATGAATTGTAAGTAAGAGAAACTAGAATATTGTCTATGTGATTTAGAGCACAAGTTCGATATGTGATCGGCTTGGGTTGCACAAGATTATTCTACGGTAACTTGATTATACGTGAGATGTATAATCGTCATACACATGATTACGCTAATAGATTTGATCACATAACCAACTTCTACTACCCTGTCCTAACCAATACTCATGGATCCAATCATGATACGTTACGCACATGATTATAATAATAGCACACTGAGCACATGAGATAGTTTGAGCATATGACGCACATGAATAAACTTGAGCACAAGAATACCCGATGCATACGATAAAATATATATATATAATAAGTATCCAATGCACACGATAAAGGTATAACATCTTCTAACAGGATCCATATAGTACCAGTCCGTGTAACCATGTGTCATAGTCAGGTATCACAGTTCTAGAACAAGTAATATATACACTATCATATAATAAAAATTAACAGAGAAATATACTCGCATGTGGTCTTGAGCAATGTGTATAACTCAGTATCCGAGCTGGTGTAACACAGACCTATAGATGAATATCATGTCACTTTGGTGTAATAAAGTGATAAATATGCTAAATGAGTCAAAATATGTTTTCTAGACCATTTCTAGGTCATACTAGTCAAACTAGGTCAAACTAGTCCAATACCTTAATTTTAGGTCCATAACTTGTAGGTATTAGCTAACTAGTTAATATTATTAAATAACTTATATATGTATAACTTATCTAGTATACCATGGTTAGGGTTACTCTAACCAAGTTCCTCACTTACCTTGCTATATATATCATACTCATACATATGTAATATAGGTACTTACACTCATATCCTATCTATATCTCATAAATCCATCTCTACCTATACCCATGATACCTGGTATCAGTCTTGATACTTGCCCCTCATACTGAATCCAGTGCTTGATACTCTAATAAGTGTATGAATACACTATAGTATCAACCTATATCTAATTGCCCCCAAACCTGGGCTTTGCTCTCCAGATCCAAGCTCTCTTCCTACACATGATTGAGAATATCCCTCACCCTCTGCCTACACATAACTATCCACAAATTCACCTACGCTGATACCCAACAACTAAACCTACACTGGCACTCTTAACACTAATCCTGGACATCATAACTCTCCCTTACATACCCTCTGATAACTTCTCATTCATTGTACCCTCTAATACATAACCATCAACCATACACACATCTCTTCATATCCACACATATCCAAACTCTTTTTGCTTGCAGGCCTGCATCCATGATGCAATAGTTGTTGCTGCTACATTAGCTCCAGATCAACATCTGAACACAATATTCAGATCCTAAATAATACCTAACTGCTCGAGTCCTTTGTAATACAATACCTGATACTAAGGTATCAGGCCTCTAACATTGCTCCACCTACAACAAACATTACCTCAACCCCATACTAAGTATGCAACCAAACTAATCAACAACAGCAGCAACAATCACCTTGCTACTTGTTGTGCATAATTGAGCTCCCACAGCAACACCCCAACACAGTTCATAGTTCACAGGCAACCACTTACCTACTGCTGCTACTCTAACTTAATCTCAGATCTCCACAAACATGATACTCTTATTGCACTACTGTTGTGCTCCTACTACTCGACTGTACAGTGCACAAGGCCTGTGCCCGAGCTTCTCATTATCTGGTACAGTCACTGCCGTGACCACCAAGACAGTGCACTGATTTCTATTTTTTATACTCATTGGTACGGGCTGTGACCCTTACCTCAAGCCACACTTACCTACACTAAAAGCACACACACATATAGATCACACAACTCCAATACAATACAACAGCAACAAGTAATAGCAGTGGTAGCTGCTCATTACACCCCACCCCATTTCACACATATATCTACTCCATACACCCAAGCACAAAATATAAACTTTATATATATATATATATATATATATATATATGTGTGTGTGTGTGTGTGTGTGTGTGTGTGTGTGTGTGTTTAAGAACATCTATATTAGTATACACTATACACTAGTGTGGCAATACACCAAACACCTAGTGCTCACTCTTCAAGATACCCACAATACACCCTCAACTAAGTAACAAAACCCCCAATAGCTAGTAAATACTAATTACACATATCAACTTCATCATTATACAACTAAAATGATGAGTCCTAATAGAATTTATAGAGTAATACACTAATATACACAAAATCCCCAAAATGGGTCATTGTATCACAGCGTATCACAAAATATCATGATACGCTCTACTCGTATCCAATTGTGGACACATATATAATCCCCAACTATCAATCTAAGTATAATTAGATCCAAATGATCTAATGATAAGCACTTGGTACACCAATCTCAAAATTCTCCTAAAATAAGCACAAAATCTATGTAGAAGTCACAATAGAGGTCCTATGAACCTAATTCTTTTTTCCATGGGTAGCCTTAAGCCATGGAGGGTTTCTAATGGTTAAATGCATGAATTAGAATCTAAATGAAGGAGACATTCAAAATTTTACCTATTTGGAGATGGATTTCCAATGAAAGCTCAATGGACACAATAGGACACAAGCTTCTAGCCAATCCTTCTTCTCCAAGTGCTCTTGCCAACCTCAAGCTTCTAGTCTCCTTAGATGGTGATGATGAGTAAATTTGAGAGGGATTTGTGAAAATTTTGGTGGAGGGGTGAACTATTTGGGGAAGAACACTAATTGGAAATTAAAATGGGATTAATGAGTGGAGAAGAAAGAGTGTTCCCCTCTAATTAGGGCCGACCAACCTAGGCTCTTCCTCAAGCAATGCAAAATGACAAGTTTACTCCTATTGGGTTGTCATGAAGAGATAATTAATATGAGAAGCTTCTAAACTAATGAAACATAATTCTAACTCCTTCATTAACTAAAGGAATGGGTCGAATTGGGCCTAGTCCAACTAATTGGTTAAGTTGTCATGTCAAGTTTGTTAGGTCCACTATGATATTGTCTAATTAACTAGCCCCACTACTAACATATAAAAATATTAGTTACACATATTATAACAAAAAAATATAACACTATATATATATATATATATATATATATATATATATATATATATATATATATATATATATATATAATATGCAATGATAATAATACCCCTATTCTAGAAATGTTGTAGTGATAACTTTGTGTTTGTGAAGTATTTTGTCGAGGATGATTTCATTATATTATTGATCTATGTGTATGATATACTATTGGTGGATCGAAATACCACCAGGATAGCGGAGTTGAAGCACCAAATAGGTGTGACCTTCTTTATGAAGGATTTGGGCACAACAAAGACTATTCTTGGGATAGAGATCAGCTGAGAGAGAGTCCAAGTTGCTTTATTTGTCCCAAAAGAACTACAGTCACTAGGTACTTCAATATTTTGGGATGGACGGATCGAAGAAAATGAGCAACCCCTTTCAGCTCACTTTAAGCATACTACAGAGTAGTGTCTATCTACCGATGATGAAAAAGAAGATATAAAACGGGATCTGTATGCTTCAGTTGAAGGAGGTCTCATGTATCCTATGGTGTGTACGATGCCAGATATAGCTCACGTACTTGGAATGGTTAGCAGGTACCTTTCCAATCCAGGGAGAGTACATTAGAGTGCAGTCAAGTTGATTCTATGATACCTTTAGGGCATTGCTAATTGGAAGCTTTCATTTGGTGGTGATGAGCCAAAGCTGGTTGGTTATACTGATGCTAATATGGCTGGAGATATGGACACGAGGAGATTAATTTCAGGCTACGTTATAATATTTACAGGTGGAGTAGTTTCGTGGCAGTCACAGTTGCAAAAGTGTGTTGCCTTGTCTCTGACAGAAGCAGAGTTTATTGCGGTGACGAAAGCTTGTAAAGAGTTATTATGGATGAAGAAGTTTATGCAGGAAGTTAGCCTTAAGCAAGAGCAGTATGTTTTTCTTTACGATAGTGAGAGTACAATTTATCTTAAAAAGAACCTGATAATTTATAGTTGGTCTAAGCATATTGCAACTCGGTATCACTAGATACGAGATATGCTCGAGCCGAAGGACATGGCCCTTAAGAAGGTTCACATGGAGGACAACGGAGCAGATATACTCATAAAGGTTATATTAAGAGTAAAGTTGTAAACCCCTATTCCTGAAAACTGTATTAGTTAAGTAAATTATTTAATTATTTAAGAAAAAGAAGGAATAAGAAAAACAGAAATTCCTATTGGATCAAACCTGCAACCCGTTAAACCATTTTCACGGATAAAATAGGGAAGTAGAAGTAGCAATTTTTCCCCTGCGTAAAACCCGTTTAAACATAACCTGCGTATATCACCCCGGCGTAAATATCCACAGCAGCAGCAGCAGTAAAACATCCATGCATAAATCTTTCTTTCACCACGAATAAAAACCTTCTGTAAACCCCCTCAACCAATTTAGGGTTCAATTTAATTAAATCCGGAAACTAGGAATTAATTGGAATTAAATTAGAATTAATGAACGGCAGTTATAAGTACCCCTCTGACCATGGAAAAACCTTAGCTATGCAATTAATTTTTGCCTTGCACTGTTAGTTATTAATCTAGTAATTTTTGGAGGCAAATTTCCCCCTAATCAGAACTTAACCAAGCCGCATGCTCTTTCACGTGGACTAGCCCCACCCCACCAAGGCCGGACAGGCCCAAGTTCCAAGGCCAGCCCATCAAACCTTCCCTATATAAATATACCTCTTCCTAGCTTCTAAACCCTAAAAATCATAATTCTTCCCATCTCCAAGAAACCCTAGCCGACTACTCCCCTCTCCCTTACACCCCCGACCGCCGCCCTTACATCCGCCGACCGACTGCCCCTTACTTCAGCCGCTGCCATTCCCCCGACCGCTGCCCCTTACTTCAGCCGCTGCCATTCCCCCGACCGCTGCCCTTCAGCCGACCCGCTACCATTCCACCGACCCACCCCCGTGCATTGCTGCCGCTGCCACAATTTCTGCCGCGCCGCCGCTGCTGCCATCTCGCCGGAGCCGCTGTCACCTCGCCGGAGTATGCCTCGACGAGAGCATACCCTATCCGAGTAAGTCGCGCAGAGGTAACCACATCAAACCCTGCTTTTTTATGTGAATAACGTAGCATCGTATCGACGTGTCAATAATTGTTGATATCAGACACAATCCTAACTATGTGCAAATTGGATTAAGGACTAACAAGATTTAGAGTCTATGTATTTACTATCAAACCCTAAATCATGAAGCATAACGCCAAGGACTTGCATCTCCACCCTAAACCCTATATATAAACCACGTGTAATGAACAAAAAAAACCAAGGAGCATGTGTTCGCGTAGATCAGAGATCGAGGTCAGACCGTAACTTAAAATTATTGTCTCAAGGCTCAGGATGTTCGAGCACAGAACACATGTGCACCTTAGCTAAGCGCACATGTGACGCTGTATTCGAACAAACGAGAAATTGTGATAATATTCAAGCAGCGCATTGTGGTTATGAACATTTAATGTTTATTGTCTGATATGAGATTGTTATATTATATTGGTGTTTAGGACCTTTGGATCAGCCGAAAGACACTGCAGGAACCAGCTTCTGGCATTCACAGCTTCCGGATACAGGCAAGATACCTTGCTATACTTACTGTCTAATTTAAATATGCATGAGTTATATTGTATTCTTGTTGCTTGTAATTTATACAACTGTGCGCGTCCGAGTTGTCTCGGGTGCATTCGACGGTTACGTCGATGTTAGTATATATATATATATATATGGACTTAGCCCTTAGCAGACTCAACCCATTGGACGATACTCTGTTATTGTCTGAGACCTGACACCTTACACGGATACTGAGATATATTCATATTGGGATGCGGGTTTGCGCACTCGACTAGCTATCGTTGCGTAGCACCTACAACACGGTTAGTATGTAGTCAGGATATAGATTAGAGACTTGGCATATAGATACATGGTATGCACGTCGAGTAGTCGACTTGCGTATCTACATTGGACGGGGAGGACAACTAGGAGGCATATGGGGTACACACATTGGAGCCGTAGTTTCGTTGGAACCTCGGATCCAATGACTTTCCCTTATACTGATGCCACATTCTTCGGAGCGATATAGACGATATACTGTACAGATGCCACTCTCTTCGGAGCATGGATGTTATGCCTATGCCTACCCATACGCACCCGCATTGGCCTCACATTGCATTCACTTAGATGGCTAGTACACCCATATTGTATTTATTTTATTCAGTATTCATATATATAGCATGCTGTTTTCTTGTATCTTGTTATGTCCCTCTGAGGACCTGGTATCTTCCCAGATTTAGACGAGGCTTACTACCCCACCGTATACGGCCCAGGACAGGAGACGAGATTTACTACAGCTGAGGAGTTGGAGGTACAACCGTCAGAGTTTTCGTGATCAGTTGGTAGGCCTTTAGCCTAGTTGGAGGGCATCATTATCTACTCAGCTGATGCTCTAGTCATTTTCCTTTATATTTCATTTTTAGTACTTTATTTTGTCATAGTAGTGGGTTTGTTCCCACCAGACATCACTGGTTGTACTATGATATCTTGAGACTGGTATTCATCAACCAGCAGTTTATTTAGTGTTTCTTGCTCTTTACTTGGTGGATGAGATTAGATTACCTGTTATTGCCTGATGTTGGACATGTTAGTATTATAGGACAGCGTAGCACTCTTCGTGGATCCATTAAATTAGGATATCCTCGGAGACATGTCAGCAGGCCATTGCCACGTGGCCTGGTTCCATATATTTTAGGACTGGGGCATGACATGGTTTTAGTGGTGGCCCATGCAGGTCAACTTTTTCGCTTGTGGTATGGTAATATGCCCAGCGAGCCTGCAATAGGATAGAAATTATTAGGTCTCATCCACTTTTGATTCTTCCTTGAACTTCCTTCATACTGCTTCTAAATATCTGCATCATGTTTGTTGCTCTCGTACTCTTTTAATGAAGCTCTATCTCTTGCAGCAAGATGAATTTGCGCAGTGGACGAGGAGCACCCCGTGCCGCGATGCCAGATAACCCCACTCAAGGAGACGAGGTACCCCAAGGGCAACTACCGCTACAAACCCCGCTGATACATTGGCACGAGACATCGCAGGGCGATCCTACACCGCAGTTTGAGGGACAGACTTCCCAGACGATCCCCACGCAGTATTGCGAGGGCCAGACTTCAGGAGCTACACCGATGCCGCAAACGGAGAGGCCGACATCTGAGGAGACGCCTACTGCACAACCAGAGATTCTACTACCGCCGCCTCCACCTTATCCACCCCAGATGCCAAAGCTAGATGGCCAGCCACAGATGCTTCAGTTCTTCCAGACAATGATGCAAGCACAATGGCAGCAGACAGAGACATTGCGACAGAGTCTGATGGCAGTACTAGAGAGGACACCTGTTACGACACCAGTACCAGTACCTCTACCAGCCCCGACAGGTGGTACTGTTAGATGGTTCCGACAGATGGGACCAGATGCCTTCTCAGGCGATGAGACTGCAGAACAGATCTCCGATTGGATCGCTAACACGGAGATGCTATTAGAAGCCTCACAACTGCATCCAGACCTGTGGATGACCGCAGTGAGGGCCCAACTAAAAGGCAACGCCCATCACTGGTGGGATTCCATTGAGCGCAGTGTAGGCAAGAACCAGACTTGGGAGCAGTTCTTAGAGTACTTCAATACAAAATATTTTTCGACAACAGTCAGAAATGCCCTGTACTCCCAGTTCCTACATCTAGAACAGGAGAATATGACTGTTGACGCATATGACGCGGAGTTTAGCCGCCTTAGCAGATTTGGGGCCGTTCTGATACCCAATGATCTAGAGAAGGCTCAGAGATTCTATCACGGCCTCAATTTCGAGCTACAGAGATATACCACCGCACATGCGAGGATTTCTTATGAGGAGGTTCTCGCAGAGGCGAGGATCCAGGAGGCCATTGTCAGAAGAGCTAGGTGTTCTAGCACGACTATGCCAGCTAGAGTCCAGCCCGGAGCAGGAGGACCCATCCGTCGTCCCGGAGTGCAGACACAACAGAGAGCAGCACCGTATCCACACCAGGAACTTCCGACTTGCCACTTCTGTGGTAAGAGAGATCACTTCGAGAAGGACTGTCGAAAGAGACTTGGGACATGCATGATTTATGGAGCAAGCCAGCACCTTGCCAGAGATTGCCCACAGCGCAGGGAGGCAGCCCCACAGGCCGGACAAAGGCCAGCAGCACCAGCCCCGAGGATACTACCCCCACCAGGAGGACAACGTCCACCAGCACCCGGAGGATTCCAGAGGGGACCACCCTTGGTCCCACAGCAGGCACAGTTTGATCGGGCCCGACAGCAGGCAGGAGGACAGAGACAGGGACAGGCCTTTGTATTAGCAGCCACCGAAGAGGAAACAGAAGGAGAAGCAATCACAGCTACCATTTTAGTTGTATCCTTACCTGCGTCAGCATTATTTGATTCTGGGGCTACATTGTCATTTATATCTAGTAGATTTGTAGCAATGCATCGAGTAGCGACTTCCCCCTTACCTAAGAGTTGGAAGATTCTTATCGGGGGAGGTATCGTGCCGGTTACCAGTACTATTAGAACATGCTCGATAGTCGTATGTGGAAGAGAGATGAGAGCGCAATTCCTGGTATTGCCTATGCCGTACTTTGATGTTGTACTAGGTATGGACTGGTTAAGCCAATATAACGCCATACTGAACTGCCGGAAGGGTAGCGTTACTTTTAGACCACCAGATCAACCGGAGTTCGAGTACATGCGAGGGACCGTCGAACAAGGAGTAGGACAGACAGTTGGAACTTGCATGGCTATGGAGCTTGTACCCCCACCAATAGTTGCAGAATTTGATGATGTTTTCCCCGAAGAATTACCAGGCTTACCACCAGATAGAGACGTGGAGTTCACCATTGAGCTAGTACCAGGAGCAGCACCGGTATCTTCTAATGTATACCGATTGGCGAAGAAGGAGTTAGAAGAGCTGAAGCTACAATTGGAGGAATTGCAGAGCAAGGGATTTATCCGTCCTAGTGCATCACCATGGGGAGCACCAGTATTGTTTATGCCTAAAAAGGACGGAACAGTACGTATGTGTATTGATTACAGAACCCTTAATGCTTTGACTATCAAAAACAAGTACCCCTGCCGCGGATTGACGATTTATTCGACCAGTTGACCGGAGCAGTGGTGTTCACCAAGATCGACTTGAGATCGGGTTATCATCAAGTGAAGGTGTGAAGAGAAGACATTCAAAAGACAGCATTCAGGACTCGTTATGGTCACTACGAGTTCTTAGTGATGCCTTTTGGACTGACGAATGCGCCAGCTGTATTTATGAACTTGATGAACCGAGTATTCCATCAATATTTAGACCAGTTCGATGTAGTCTTCATCGATGATATTTTGGTGTATTCGAAGAGCCATGAGAAGCACTTGAGACTAGTGTTAGAGACATTGAGGAGAGAGAGACTTTATGCCAAGCTTAGCAAGTGTGAGTTTCTCCTAGATCGTGTCGCCTTCCTTGGACATGTCATCTCAGGAGAAGGTATCTCAGTAGATCCGGCGAAGATTTCATCTGTAGAGACATGGCCAACCCCTACCAATATCTCAGAGGTGAGGAGTTTCCTAGGACTTGCCGGATATTACCGGAGGTTCATAGAGAACTTCGCGAAGATTACAGAGCCAATGACCCGTTTGACCCGTAAGGAGCAGGAGTTCACTTGGACAGAGGAGTGTCAGAAGGCATTCGACGAGCTGAAGAAGCGCTTGACTACAGCACCCATATTGACCATACCTTCTGGACCCGGAGGATTCGTAATCTACAGTGATGCGTCCGGGAAAGGATTAGGATGCGTCTTGATGCAGCATGGAAAGGTTGTAGCATATGCTTCTAGACAGTTGAGGACGCATGAGAAGAACTATCCCACCCACGACTTGGATCTTGCAGCGGTGATCTTTGCTTTAAAACTTTGGAGGCATTACCTATATGGAGAAAGAGTAGAGATATTTAATGATCATAAGAGCCTTAAATATGTCTACACTCAGAAGGACCTAAATCAGAGGCAGAGACGTTGGCTCGAGGTGATGACAAACTTCGAAATAGAGCTACAGTACCACCTAGGAAAGGCCAACGTAGTAGCAGACGCATTGAGCAGAAGACCTATGGCATTTTTCTTAACTATCCAACAACATCTGTTGAGATATCTAGAGCAGATGGGTATAGAGGTTGTTATACCCGGAGTAGACGGACAGTTGTCAAATTTCCAATTACAATCGACACTGGTAGAGAGAATCAAAGCTGCTTTGCCGCCAGATGCCAGATTTCAGAGGCTTGGACAGAGGACAGAGGCTGGATTACAGACAGGATTGTGAATACATGAAGACGGAACTCTGAGGTACGGAGATCGTCTCTATGTTCCAAATGGAGAACTTCGGCAGGAATTATTGACAGAGGCACATAGTTCCACCTACTTCGTTCATCCAGGAGGCACGAAGATGTACAGAGATCTAAGACAGTATTACTGGTGGCACGGAATAAAGAGAGAGATAGCACGCTTCGTGGCCAAGTGCCTGGTGTGCCAGCAAGTCAAGGCCGAGCACCAGAGATCTGCAGGATTACTTCAACCGCTTCCTATACCGGAGTAGAAATGGGAGCATATCACTATGGACTTTGTTACGGGTTTTTCGAGGAGTCCTAGTGGGCGCAATGCAGTATGGGTAATCGTGGATAGACTCACCAAGTCTGCCCACTTTTTACCCTTTAGAGTTGGACAATCGACGGAGGCCTTAGTAGATATGTACATGAGGGAGATTGTGCGCCTACACGGAGTGCCAGTTAGCATCGTGTCTGACAGGGATACGAGATTTACGTCTTACTTTTGGCAGAGTATGCAAGAGAGCCTTGGTACTCGCCTAAAGTTTAGCACAGCATATCATCTATAAACAGATGGCCAGTCGGAGTGCACCATTCAAACGCTTGAAGACATGTTAAGAGCGTGCATGCTGGACTTCGGAGGATCATGGGAGGACCACTTACATTTGGTCGAATTTTCCTACAACAACAACTATCAAGCTAGCATTCAGATGGCTCCCTATGAAGCGTTGTATGGCAGGAAGTGTCGTTCTCCAGTATGCTGGAGTGATATAGGCGAACGACAGATTCTCGGACCAGAGTTGGTTATTCGGACGGTAGAGAAGGTAAAGAAGATCCAAGGACACCTTCGAGCAGCACATGACCGACAGAAGCATTGGGCGAATGCACACCGCCGACCCTTAGAGTTTCAGGTTGGAGATCACGTATTCTTAAAGATCTCACATACTTAAGGGACTATCAGATTCGGAGGCAGAGGGAAGCTGAGTCTGAGGTACATCGGACCATTCGACATATTAGAATGCGTCGGAGAGGTTGCTTACAGATTAGCGTTATCGCAGACCTTGGAAGGAGTCCACGACGTCTTCCACGTATCTCAATTGAGGAGGTACATATCGGATCCTAGTCACGTGCTTGACCATTCTGAGATCATAGTCGGCCCGAGCCTATCGTATGAAGAGGAGCCTGTGGAGATTCTCGACAGGAGTGAGAAGGTACTACGAGGTTAGACTATTCCCTTAGTCCGCGTCGCATGGAGACATCATGCGCCAGGCGAATCGACTTGGGAACGCGAGGAGGATATTAGACAACGCTACCCCCACCTCTTCGAAGGACTAGGTATGTATTAGTACTCTACTTATTCAGTTAGAAATTTCTTATTATGCATACGTTTAATTTTAAGGACGAAATGCTCTAAGGAGGGTAGATTGTAAACCCCCTCAACCAATTTAGGGTTCAATTTAATTAAATCCGAAAACAAGGAATTAATTGGAATTAAATTAGAATTAATGAACGGCAGTTATAAGTACCCCTCTGACCTTGGAAAAACCTTAGCTACGCAATTAATTTTTGCCTTGCACTGTTAGTTATTAATCTAGTAATTTTTGGAGGCAAATTTCCCCCTAATCAGAACTTAACCAAGCCGCATGCTCTTTCACGTGGACTAGCCCCACCCCACCAAGGCCGGACAGGCCCAAGTTCCAAGGCCAGCCCATCAAACCTTCCCTATATAAATATACCTCTTCCTAGCTTCTAAACCCTAAAAATCATAATTCTTCCCATCTCCAAGAAACCCTAGCCGACTACTCCCCTCTCCCTTACACCCCCGACCGCCGCCCTTACATCCGCCGATCGACTGTCCCTTACTTCAGCCGCTGCCATTCCCCCGACCGCTGCCCCTTACTTCAGCCGCTGCCATTCCCCCGACCGCTGCCCCTTACATCCGCCGACCGACTGCCCCTTACACCCCCGACCCGCTGCCATTCCCCCGACCGCTGCCCTTCAGCCAACCAGCTGCCATTCCGTCGACCCACCCCCGTGCATTGCTGCCGCTGCCGCGATTTCTGCTGTGCCGCCGCTGCTGCCATCTCGCCGGAGCCGCTGTCACCTCGCCGGAGTACGCCTCGACGAGAGTAGACCCTATCCGAGTAATCCGTGCAGAGGTAACCGCATCAAACCCCTCTTTTTCATGTGAATAATGTAGCATCGTATCGATGTGTCAATAATTATTGATATCAGACACAATCCTAACTATGTGCAAATTGGATTAAGGACTAACAAGATTTAGAGTCTGTGTATTTACTATCAAACCCTAAATCATGAGGCATAACGCCAAGGACTTGCATCTCCACCCTAAACCCTATACATAAACCACGTGTAATGAACAAAAAAAACCAAGGAGCATGTGTTTGCGTAGATCAGAGATCGAGGTCAGACCGTAACTTGAAATTATTGTCTCAAGGCTCAGGATGTTCGAGCATAGAACACATGTGCACCTTAGCAAAGCGCATATGTGACGCTGTATTCGAACAAACGAGAAATTGCGATAATATTCAAGCAGCGCGTTATGGTCGTGAACATTTAATGTTTAGTGTCTGATATGAGATTGTTATATTATATTGGTGTTTAGGACCTTTGGATCGGCCGGGAGACACTGCAGGAACCAGCTTCTGGCATTCACAGCTTTCGGATACAGGCAAGATACCTTGCTATACTTACTGTCTAATTTAAATATGCATGAGTTGTATTATATTCTTGTTGCTTGTAATTTATACAACTGTGCGCGTCCGAGTTGTCTCGGGTGCATTCGACGGTTACGTCGATGTTAGTATATATATATATATATATATGGACTTAGCCCTTAGCAGACTCAACCCATTGGACGATACTCTGTTATTGTCTGAGACCTGACACCTTACACGGACACTGAGATATATTCATATTGGGGTGCGAGTTTGCTCACTCGACTAGCTATCGTTGCGTAGCACCTACATCACGGTTAGTATGTAGTCAGGATATAGATTAGAGACTTGGCATATAGATACATGGTATGCACGTTGAGTAGTCGACTTGCGTATCTACATTGGGCGGGGAGGACAACTAGGAGGCGTATGGGGTACACACATTGGAGCCGTAGTTTCAGAGGAACCTCGGATCCAATGACTTTCCCTTATACTGATGCCACGTTCTTCGGAGCGATATGGACGATATACTGTACAGATGCTACTCTCTTCGGAGCATGGACGTTATGCCTACGCCTACCCATACGCACCCGTGTTGGCCTCACATTGCATTCACTTAGATGGCTAGTACACCCATATTGTATTTATTTTATTCAATATTCATATATATAGCATGCTGTTTTCTTGTATCTTGTTACGTCCCTCTGAGGACCTGGTATCTTCCCAGATTTAGACGAGGCTTACTACCCTACCGTATACGGCCCAGGACAGGAGATGAAATTTGCTACAGCTGAGGAGTTGGAGGTGCAACCGTCAGAGTTTCCGTGATCAGTTGGTAGGCCTTTAGCCTAGTTGGAGGGCATCATTATCTACTCAGCTGATGCTCTAGTCATTTTCCTTTATATTTCATTTTCAGTACTTTATTTCGTTATAGTAGTGGGTTTGTTCCCACCAGACATCACTGGTTGTACTATGATATCTTGAGACTGGTATTCATCAACCAGTAGTTTATTTAGTGTTTCTTGCTCTTTACTTGGTGGATGAGATTATATTACCTATTATTACCTGATGTTGGACATGTTAGTATTATAGGACAGTGTAGCACTCTTCATGGATCCATTAAATTGGGATATCCTCGGAGACGTGTCAGCTGGCCATTGCCACGTGGCCTGGTTCCATATATTTTAGGACTGGGGCGTGACACCTTCACCGCCTAAATTCTTTTCTCTACGCATAAAAATCAAGTCGCGCGTAAAAACATATCTTCTTATTCTTCTCATCCATGCGTAAAAGTCACCCCGCGTATACTTTTCTTTCTCCGCACGAAGTATCAGCAGCAGAAGTGAAACCCAATTTTTGCTTTGATTTGCTATCCCACACGTGTAAGTCTCTAATTCCACCACTCTTTAAATATCTTCTCAAACCTCACACTTAAACCAATAAAAAGATAACAGCAAAAATAATAGTTTCTTAATCATTAAGTAACTCCACCGCCTCCTTATTCCTATATATATAACTACAACTTCAAACACTAACCTCTTCTTCTTATCAACTTAACATTACTTTGGACGTACACTTTACAGGACTTTTTACTTGGCAAGTATACCTTGCCATTGTACATATATTTACGTTTCAATTGATACATGCATGTTTAATTCTGCCTATATAGATGCTTATTTTGTAAATTTTGGACCTATTTATGAGACCACCCGGTATTATGGAGCATCAGTAGATTCATTGGCCGTGACACAATTGCTACACGAGTTGTGAGTCTCATATAGAACTCGGACTACGTATCGGGTTGGCCGCCTGTGCGTAATTGCCGTGCGTTAGGGGTAACTGCTGTTAGAAACTTTATATGCTAGTAGACCTGGCAGTTATTTTAGAGGTTTTATCGTGTCATGGATATGACATATTTAGAGCATGGGACGGGGAGAACAACAAGTAAGATATTTGGGCTCCTTTGCACTTTTCTCCTGTACGCCCGGATTCTCCACCGGAGAAACGAGTGATGATGACCACTACATATTACTGGCAGCCTCTACCATTCAAAAGATGACATGCTTTGAGGCCTCTGATTCTCCAAGAGAGCCACGCCAATCCCATATTTTTAGCCAGATAGCCCACTTGGTGGAAAGTTGTTCTCAAACTGCATTCACTTAGATTGTTAGGCGACCCATGGATGTTCATATTTTAGTACTTATTGGCATGCTTTTATGTATCTTGTTATGTCCCTCTGAGGACTTGGTCCCTTTCCAGATATGGACGAGCAAGAGTTTTCTCAGGAGTATGGGCCTGGACCGGATGCTACTTACGAGACTGAGGAGATCTTACCCTCAGAGTATCTGTGATTATGTCTACTGTTTATAGATTTTGTTGCTACTTCAGGATAGTCATTTTGTAGTGGATTTGTTTCCACCTGACTATCAGACTTGACACTCACTTTGATATCCAGTTATTATTACAACTCTTGATTCCTACTGATTATTGTGCTGTGGATGAGATATAGATGATGTATGACTTATTGTGACAATATATTACCACTGGTGAATTGGATATTCATTTACAGCGTACGTGTGTATATGGTTTCCATATATTGGAGTTCATATACATACGGCTGGGCGTGTTACGTATTCCTAGTCCTATGTATTTATGACAGCACTTGAAAGGATGGCTGCACAGGCTGCTGTACCAGCTCAAGCACTAGCTCTAGTACCTCAAGCTAGAGTTGGTTCAGTAAAAGACTTTGTACAAATGAGTCCAAGCCGTACAAAGGTATTAAGAGTCCAGAAGAAACTACTAACTGGAACACTCACACTCGAAAGTTATTAGAAGCATCACAATTACCTGCAGACCTATGAATGACAGGTGTAAGGACGCTTCTAGATGGTAATTCTCACCATTGGTAGGAATCCATGGAGCGTCAGCTAGGTACTTACCAGACATGGGAGCAATTCCTAGAAAGCTTCGAAAGAAAGTATTTCCAGACACTGTCAGAGATGCATTATACGATCAATTTCTCCACCTGGAGCAGGAAAACCGAATAGTGGATGACTGTGATGCTGAGTTTAGCCGTCTTAGCAAATATGGAGCTGCTCTGATATTAGATGACTTGGCCAAGGCTAAAAGGTTTCATCGTGGACTGACTAAATAGCTCCAACACTATACTAGCTCCTAGTCCCGAATCTCTTATGCCGAGCTACTAACATAAGCCAGATTACAAGAAACCATCAGCAAAGGAAAAGGAGGTCTGTTAAGGGCACAACCAGGACCAACAAGAATACAATAAGGGGGATCTATTAGATGTCCTTTAGCTCAGCAACGGCAGTACCAATACAGAGAAGGACCGTACCAGATTCCAGAGAAACCCTAATACAATTATTGTGGGAGACGTGGGCATATCTCGAGGGGCTGTCTAGTTCGCCTAGGATAATGTATGAGATATGGTTCTGGACAGCATATTTTGAAGGACTGTCCTATGCAACAAACATCTACACTTCCACCGTCAGCACAAAGGCTAGCACTTCCAGCACCAAGGCTAGCTCAACAGATGGCTAGACAAGGAATACTTCGATCTCCAGCAGCAGGAGAATTTCAGCGAGGACCACCACTACCTACTCAGGAGGATCAGTACCTGAGGGCTAGTCATGAACAGCCACAGAAGAATGGGCAAGCTTTAGCTATGGAAATCGATGACATGGATCAGGAGATTGATGTCATAGTAGGTATCACTCTTGCTTTTAATTTTTCTGCTATGACATTATCTAATACTGGAGCCACCCACTCATTCATATCATCTAGTTTTATTTCCAAACACAACATTGCCCCCACACCTTTACCTAGTTGTATTAGAATTCTTACCAGGGTTGTATTAGAATTCTTACCGGGGGAGGAGTTGTACCTATTAGTAAGATTTGTAAATCATGTCCTATAGTGATACGTGGCAGAGAGATGAATGCCCGACTCTTAGTTCTTCCTGTGCCTACTTTTGATATTGTGCTTGGAATGGACTGGCTGAGCAAGTACCATGCTTTATTCGATTGCTTTGGAGGAAGTATTCTTTTTAAGGTACCAGGCCAGCCTGAACTTGAGTTTGCACGAGGATCCACAGAAATCCTTGCTGGTATACAGCTTATAATGGACGATGTTGTCTATCATCCCATTATTTCAGAATTTTAAGACGTCTTTCCAAAAGAATTACCAGGACTACCCCCAAATAGAGACGTTGAGTTTTCAATTGAATTAGCACCAGGAGCTGCACCCATAGCATCACATGTTTATCGACAGGCAAAGAAGGAGATGGATGAACTGAAGATACAATTGAAAGAACTAGAAGAGAAAGGTTTCATCCGACCAAGTGCATCACCCTGGGGAGCACCAGTGTTGTTTGTACCAAAGAAGGATGGGTCAGTACGTATGTGCATTGACTATAGAGCCTTAAATACAGTAACAGTAAAGAATAAATATCCATTGCCATGCATTGACGACCTGTTTGATCAGCTTAGTGGAGCCAAGGTATTTTTAAAGATAGATTTGAGATCGGGATATCACCAGGTGAAAGTAAGAAAGGAGGACATCCCGAAAACCGCATTCCGGACAAGATATGGGCACTACGAATTTCTGGTCATGCCATTTGGATTGACCAATGCGCCAGCTATCTTTATGGACTTAATGCATCGAGTCTTCCACCAGTATTTTGACCAGTTCGTGGTCGTCTTTATAGATGATATACTTGTCTATTCAAAGAACCCCGATGGGCACGAGAAATACCTGCGGATTATTTTAGAAACTTTGAGGAGAGAACAGTTATATGCAAAGCTCAGTAAATGTGAGTTCTTCTTGGACAAAATCTTATTTCTTGGACATGTTATTACAGGAAATGGTATTTCTGTTGATCCAGGAAAGATCTCGGCAGTCGAGACATGGCATGTTCCTAATTCAGCAGCAGAAGTAAGAAGTTTTCTCGGACTTGCGGGACATTACCGACGGTTCATGGAAAACTTCTCAAAGATAGCAACTCCTATGACTCGGTTGACTTGCAAAAATCAAGAGTTCATATGGACTAACTGTAGAAGCATGAAAAATACGTTGGGAAGATCTACGCAGCATCTTGATGCAGAACAGCGTAAACAGAGGCCTTCAGAGCCATCAAGCGTGCAACAGAGCTTTTTCGCTAAACACAGCATGAAGTATAAGCTCAAAGGACGATCCGCGTAAAGTACAGTACGTCCAGGCCGCTTCAACGTAGACAGGGTTCTTTATCGCCTCTATGGCGTAAAACTCAGCCGCTCTCAAAGCAGCGTTAAAGCGTACGAGGAACGCTTCGTCTTCCCCGAAATGAACCTGTCAAGTCACGTAGTGAACCTGACCTCTGACTCTTGACAAAAAGTGCTGCACGGCTACCCAGACGACGGCTGAAAACGATGGCAGACCCCTCGGGACGCGCCCCACAGTACGATGGCGGATCTCTGCATTTAATGCAGAGGATTTGGTTAAAATATCACCGAACCGTCGTTTACTGACGTCCCCTCAGCGTAAACTACTCTTTCGCGTACAAGGGAATACGCTGCCTTGTTTTACACAGGCAAACATGAGCTGTTTTACGCTCCGCAGTAGACAAACCGCCTGCCACGTCAAAAGCTGCACTTTGTATGGGGCTCGAGGCACGTCTCCACGTCAAATTGCACAGAGCGGTGATAGTTTCTCTCGAGGCACGTCTCTGCGACGGATGCACAGAAGGGCTGCAGACCTTCAAAACATGCCTCCGCATTTAATGCATAAGATGGTGGCAAATCTCCGCAAGAGATTTGATTATATCTCCAAAAGCCGTAATTCTGGCTAAGACGTCCACATCAGCACTATGGCACGGTATGCAGCGGCTTCTACGCCCATTCAGGATCTGTGCTCACGCGGCTTCTACGCCCATTCGGCTTCAACGCCCACTCAGTCTCTACGACCATTCGGCTTCAACGCCCATTCGGCCTCAACGCCCACTCAGTCTCTACGACCATTCGGCTTCTACGCCTACTCGGCTTCTATGCCCATTCGGCTTCTACGCCTACTCGGCTTCTATGCCTATTTGGCTTCTACGCTAGGTTGACAGTCATTTAGCTTCTACGCCAACCTCTTCTATACGAGGGATACCTACCTACGTGGCTTTTACGCCGTGATCTTCGCAGCAGATATACGCGTTTTGTCCCCTTAGTTGGACACGCGTCACATGCTCACTCAAAAGGTCATATATACGCAGGCATTGGTTATTTTAACCGTTGTGTAAAGGGGTGCTGTACTTCTCACTCCTCGGTTTCTACACCGACGGAGTGGTCACTGTCACCAAAACTCTATAAATAGAGACCCCTATCAATGGGGAAACGAGGTCAAAACTTTGAAAGAAGGATCGAACAGGTCAAAAAACTTCCAACTTAAAGATCGAACAAGGTCGAAACTTGGCAAGAGAGGTCAAGAGAGAGAGAGAGGGAAAGAAGAATCCGGAGCTCAGGTAAAGAGTAGGGATCGACGACCTTGGCATCGTGCATCCACCCTCTTTTGCAACCTTCGAAGCTGCTTCCTGTCTTCCACGGCACTTCTTCACCATCGTGTGGTCCAAGGGCTAAAGTGATCGACTACAGATCAGACACCTATAGTAATTTATACCCAGATTAAATAAATTGTACTCCCACATCCTCGTATAGGATTAAATTGTACAAGTTTGTTTGTAAACCAAAGGGCACGGGTTTCGTATAAACCCCGTCATTGAAATACACTTTCATTCTTTCGTTTAATACCACAAACAAGATGGCGACTCTGCTGGGGACGTCTTTCTCTTCTGATGAGGAAGTAATTGCTCAACACGATGCGGTATATATAGAAACCGTGAAGAAGACACTGGTCGTCCATTTTGACCAGTCTGCCTACGAAGACATGCTTCAAACCGAGGGTAGCTCTCACCCTCTCTCCGTCCAAGACAACAGGAAGCTGCGCAAGGTATGGATGCCCAAGACATCCTCCGCCATTCCTGTGGACTCTCCGATCTCTCCGACCAATGAGGTTGTAGCATCGCTCCCTCCGTGCCCCGCACGTAAAATTCAGTCTCCCGCTATGCGCGGTACAGACGAAACTTCGGACAAAGCCTCAGCGCTAACCCAGAAGTATCCACTGCGCTCTACGCACAGAAATCAGTCTCCCGCTATGCGCGGTACAGACGAAACTTCGGGCAAAGCCTCAGCGCTAACCCAGAAGCATCCCCTGCGCTCTACGCGTAGAAATCAGTCTCCCGCTACGCGCGGTACAGACAAAATTTCTGATGGTGCCTCAACGCCAAATCGGAGGAACAGATCACGCTCGACGCGCAAGACAACATCTGACCTCTACGGTGAACCAGATGAGCGTTGTGATCTCCGTAAGGGAAAGCAAGCGGCAGAGTACTCGACTCCTCGGCCTTTACGCCAGCAAGGGAACAATCTGCCTACCCTCCGGATTACGCAAAAAGTCGATGGCCGACTGAGGGCCTCTCCAGCTTTACGCTAGTCAGAGCGAATCTCCAAGTTACGCCAGGCAAAGTCCCTCGGCGTAAAACAAGCTCAGGTTGCGGAAAGACACCCTCCCAGGGGATTATCTGCCACCCAGATGGCCAACCTGTTGTATACAGGTAGCGCAGGGAAAACTATGGTGTCCAGCCTCTGCATGCCCACTGATGGGAACAAAAGAAACAAGCCTTCGTCTTCTTCTTCTGCAAATCCTCCTGACCTACGCAAATATCTGTCATGCCCCAGTCCCAAAATACGTAGGACTAGGATACGTAACAATGCCAGCCGCCCGTATATATGGCAACTCCAATATATGGAAACCATATATACGTGTGTACGCTGTATAATGAACAATAATTCACCAGTGGTATAATTAATCACAAGTCACAAGGTAATATCTAAATCTCATCCACATAATCAAATATGAATAAACAACAACCATGTAACTAGATCTCAATGATAAGTATCTAAAGAATGACAGTCTGATAAAAACAAATCTACTGCCGAAATAGAATATAAAAATGAACCAGATACACACCATATAAGATCAACATCTGACAATCACGAGGCTCGAAGAGAAGACCTCCTCGGGATATACGTAACATGTCCGGATCTGTGCTCCTGCGAATACTCAAGAACATATACACCTGGCAGGGGACCAGGTCCTCAGGGGGACATAGCAAGATACAGAAAAATGATATGCCATAATATAAATACTGAATAAATAAATAGGGTGTGCTAACCATCTAAGTGAATGCAATTTAAAGACCTGATAGTACGCATGGGAATGTGTAGGCTTGACATATGCTGACGTAATTCACCAATCGTCATGACTGGCTAGTATATATGTCATATGCCCCCGGACACACGGGTAGCTCTGCAATCGATCATCTCCGAGGAGCATGGTACGAAAGATAAAAGACTCATGGAGGGGGTGTCCCATACGCCTACTAGTATCTTTCCCGCCCAATATAGATGTACAAGTCGTGAAAATGACATGGACACCTCATACTATGATGCAAGTCTCAATAAAATAATCAACTAAGCTAAATACCGCTACACGTGTTGCTCATACTGATGGCTAGTCGCGCATGAGGCACGCATTCCTATATGTACTCACTCTGTGATATGTAATGATACGTGTCAAGGCCTGAGAAGTTATATCAATAACTTCACAATTTTAGGTGGGTCTACTAGACACTAGGTCAAACACAAGTCCTAACGTCAACTCCATCGTTGACTGCACCCGAGTTTTCTCGGACGCGCACATTTATATAATATTAAATAAATAAATATATAGCTAACCATAACTGAATTTAAATAGTATAACAAGGCAAGGTATACTTGTCTGGCAAGAGAGCTATAAATGTAATATCCAGATGTCAAATACCAAGTGTCAAAAACTATGGCCTCAGAAGAAAAGTCTCCGGATGCTGAAATAAACATCACCAATAGTCTCAGAAAATATCAAATAGCTAGAAATGCCTGTCCTTAAGTCCAATTTGGACACAGGGGCAAAAATAACAGTTTCTGGTCAAAGCGGGGTCCACATGTGGGCTGCTTTGCACCGAAAAATGTGTCAGGATCAATGGTCTCCAAATTCGCCAAACTTAGTATCAACAAGTCCAGAACGTCAATACGAACCCAACGGAATGTCCAGAACTGGATTCCGATGTGCCGATCACAAAATCGCCCGTTAAGTGAAGCCTGTGGGGCCCACGATACGGGATTTTGTCAACGTTCTCAGAATCGAACCAAACTTGGCTCACAGGACCAGCGTATCGCTACGAGTCTGATGGCGCAAGTTTTGTCTCGATCCGACGTGTGTACACAAAGTTGCAGCGTGTTCCAGAACTGACGGATACGGGGCGATGTCGAGGATACGCGTTGATTCCGGTGTGCACGCACATCCAAATCAACTTCTACGAAATCTCACACGTCCATATTAACGCCGCGCACGTTTCGGTAAAGACCGCGTGCGACCAAGTCGTCCCGTTTGGCGGAGCGTACTCAGTTTCGGGGTGAATCGGGTCGTTGTTTTTCCTGTTTTTGGATCGCGGTTCGCGATCGCCACAGGACGCGATGCTCCGAGCGGGTTGCACGGGCACCGAGATGGTTACATAGTCTACACGACGCAACTGACGGAATTGAAATCGGAATTACAAGGTGAGAGAAATCATTACCTGAACAGGGCTCCAGAAACTTGCGTTTCTCGTGTCCGACACGTGTCAAGGTCAGGGACGGCTGTGTCCGTCCTCCCTAGGGCATCTGAACGCTGCCGGAGTCGACTAGCCTCGACAGACGAGCTGCTCGGCTGAGTCGGCCGGGGACGGGCCGGAGGGAGGCTGGGGTGCGGATGCGTGCTGGCCGGAGGCGGCTACTGCGGCCTGGCGGAGTTCGAGCGGCGGAGGGGACAGCCGGAGGAGGGATTTGGTGAGGGGAGGTGAGCGTCGGGTGGCGGAGGGTGGCCGCCGCGGGGAAGGGTCAAGGTGGCTGCGGCCTGCGGGAGGAGAAGGAGTTGGAGGAGGAGGAGCTGGGGAAGTTGGAGGAGGCCGGCGAGGGAGGGGGGGTAGCTCGCCGCGCAGAGGGGAGCTCCGGCGGGCCAGCGGGGCCGGCGGGGGACGCAGCGGTCGGGGGGGAAAGGGGGCTCGGGGTGGCTGGGAGAGGGGAAAGAGAAGAGGGGCGGAGGAGAGAGGGGCCAGGGGGGAGGGGTGGCTCGCCGCGGTGGAGGGAGAGCTCCGGCGGGCGGAGCTCGGCGCCGGCGGCGAGGGGGGGTCTGCGGCTGCGGGCTGGGGGTAGGATTAGGTTTTTATTTCTTTTATTTACTTATCATTTCTTTTATAAAATATTTTATTATTAAAATAAGTAAAATATCTCTAGATATTTTACAAGATATTTTGTAGATATTTCTAAGATATTTTTGGGATATTTTTGGGTGGGTCCCGTCTCCAAATGGACGGTGCAGGTTCACCGGCCAATGAGGGGGTGACACCTCGCACTGCAATTTACAGGAAAGTCCCTGTAGTTTCATAAATTGCAGAATTGTCCTATATTTGGGAAATTGCGCAATTACAAAATTGTCTGGGAAAACACCCGATTCCTGAAAATTCTAAAATTCACATAATTGAGGGAAATTGCTATGTGAGGGCCCCGGGGGAATGGGGGTGAGTCTGGACAGGGATTGGACCTGGTTTCTGGGTGATACGGGTCATCGTATTTATTAATTAATAAATACTGCGCACGGTGTTCTCTAATTATTTAGAGGCAGGTAGGGTCATAATTTTTCTACGGTGTCAATACACTAAATGAAGTATACTCAGTGAAGAAAAATAACGTATTTTTGTTTGGGCAAAACAGGTGCATGTTGAGCCTCAAATCTCTAGGGGTACAGAGATGGGTAAAGAGCAGGAAATTAAATAGGAAATAATTACGGACTTTGGTAACGATATTTGTGCATCTCAAACGAGGCTCATTTTAACACATCTGTGAGTTGCACAAAATTTAAAAAAATAGTCTAGCATGTCTATGACAGGTATGTAAATTTTATTCGGGGATAACAGTCAAGGTAAAGCTTCAAATAATTAGGAGATGGACAGGTACACAAGTCAACAGGATATGTAGGAAAAATAAATTAAAATATTACCATAAATCCTAAATTGTTAAAATAATCCTAAAAATACTGAAATCTGGTCGAGGGTGTTTACAATCTACCCAACTTATAAAAATTTCGTCCTCGAAATTAAAACTAAGCCGGGATAGAAGTCAAAGATGGCATAAGATATAATTTCACAAAGTAATTTATATCTTGGCTTACGAATAGGTTCGAAAAATGTTTACGCATGTCGTCCACATGCTCCCAAGTAGATTCTCCTGGCGCGCCATGCTTTCATGTCACGCGGACCAAGGGAATGGACTAATTTTTTAATACCTTTCCTCGATGATCAAGGATTCCCACGGGTTGCTCTTGATACGACAAGCTCGGCCTAATGGTGATCTCCGAATGGTTGAGAACATGACTGTTGTCTGTCATATATCGCCTGAGTTGCGACACGTGGAATACATCAAGTATTTCCTCAAGTGAAGGTGGTAGCGCAAGTCGATATGCCCCTACTCCTACTGTTTCTAGCACGTCAATGGTCCAATAAATCTTGGACTCAACTTGATGCGTCCACCGGATCGAATGGTGTCTCTAGTAGGTGATTCTTAAAAAGACATGATCGTCCTTTTTGAATTCCAAGGGACGATGATGACGGTTTGTCTACTACTGTTGTCTGTCTTGCACTGCTTGCCAGTGTCCTTGCATTACTTATCTGTCTCTACGGGGTTGACTACCAACTCTGGTCACGTGAGTCGCAATCTTATGATTGTCTTATATAAATAATGTCTTCATAGCTTCGAAGTAATTACGACGGTTGCAAGTTCCAAATTTCTTCTCATATACTCATAATTGTCTAGATGCATATATCATTACCTTGCCATCCTGTATTAATACGCATCCCAAACTTTTTCCTGATGCGTCTGTAGATCACAACCGCCTGATCCGGATGGAATAGTCAATACGGTGCTGTGGTCAGTTGCTTCTTCAACCCCTCGAAAGCGGCTTGACACTCGTTGGTCCATAAAAATTCTTAATCCTTATAAGTCAACCTAGTCATAGGTGCTGCTATCCATTCAGGAGTCAGTCAATTACTCATTTAGGTAAAATCCATTTAGACTCCTGACAGCAAAATGATACATATTCTTTATCATAATACTTGGGTTCTGAATTTGACCCAAGTTACGAGACAGAAATTTTAAATTTCATGCTGCCATAGTGACACACGTATCAGAAAAGTAGGTAGGTAGTGAAGGTCATTCTAAAGATAGCATAGTTTAAAACTGCAATCTATTCTATTAATAGGGTTTGGTAATTACCCAAGAAACAAACAAAAATGGCTACAGAAATAATACACTTTCGTATTTATACTAAGTACGAGGTTTCGTCTTTCCGAAATAAGGGAAGACGGAAAACAATAGTAAAGAGTTCAAGTGGAAGGTAATAGATTAAAAGTGTGAGGATCAAGGCGTTTAAAGAATTCAGTGGGATTTGTCAAAGTAGTTGTGGATTGAAATATTATTTTTGGTAATTCCTATTCACATGCTCGTATCAGTACAGTTATGTAACTGATACGATATGCTCAGACATATCTAGAGGACAAGTACATCTGTCTACTAATCACTATATATCTCAATCCACGTAAACTAGTTATGCAAAGGGCGAATCAAAATGCACTAAGGTTGATCAGACCGTAATACACTGATTCTGAATAGACAATTGTATTAGTGGAGTGGATCAGGCCCCAATAACACATGTGTCATGAACAAGCTCGATAAAGAATAAGCTTGCAAAACTAGGCTATAATAGCATCATAATTCAAGGTAGTATAGTAAATATAAGTACGCTAGATTATGATATGAGAAAATACAAAATAATTCATATTCACAAAAAGACAAGACTCTACAATCTCTACAGTTAATATTCTAACTTCTTCCTAAGTTGCTAGTTGACCCAAAAGAGGTATGGCCTTTTAAGTTCTACAATCTTAATATACCCTATATGTTGTCTGCCTAAAACAGAGATTTCAAGAAAGTCTGCGTAAAGTAGGGGTAAATAATTTGGCGTAACGCATGGCTTCAGGGCTATCCGCGCAAAACAGAGAAGCGTAAGGTAGAGCTTCAGAGCTGTCCGCGTAAAAAGTCTGTGCGTAGAAATCTGCGCGTAAAAGTCTGGGTGAGAGTTTGAGCGTAAAAATTTTGCGCTAAAATCTGCGCATAAAATTAGCGCGCGTAAAGTCTCCTGCGTAAAGTCTAGCATTCGTCGTAGCGTAAAGTTGTACGAGAAACTCATGAGTTTGTCAGTCGAATTTTTGTGAATCCTGATATCTGACAAAAGTACTTGCACAACGATCGAGTGGACGGTTTGTGATGATAAATTTGCACGGGGGACCCAGGTTGTCGTTTAGTGACTGATTGGACACAAGTCATTTACGCTCGAGGTGAGACAAAATCAGATGTCCTGTCAAAGGCTGTTTCTTTTTGCATAGGGCTCTAGGCGTATCTCTGTATTTAATGCACGAGATTAGGTCATGGCTGGGAAAAACCAAGGCTGTAACAAATACGCTTACATCCTATCCTTATGTTCTATGCCTAATCAGGTTACTCTACGCTGGTTATCTATTTATTCAGGAATCATCAAGATTACGCAGGGCAGTTACCTACGTGATTTTTAGGATGTATCCTATGCAGGATAAGGGATACTAAGGGATCATAGGTAGCAGTTATTATAACTGCAGCGTAAAGGAGATAATCTTCTGCATAATTTGGTTTTTACGTCAATAGGAAAGTCATTTGGTTCTTATGCCAACAACGGTCAAATGGGTTTTACGCCAACAAGGGTAAAGGGTCTTTGGCGTAAAACTCTGGTTTATCCAAACATAGGCTGAGGTTTCAGTCATAGTATTTAATCCTTAGATTTCTATGGGTTCCTCAAGACTAGGGTCAACATTATGGTCAATTCTCTAACTAATTCTAGTAGTGTTTATATTACTCTCAAGTCATACATAAATGCGTCAAGGGATAATGGTAAGTTAATCTATAGGTAGTGATGCTAGGGTTTATTAGGTAGTATGGAAGACTAGGGTTCTTTAAGTAGTCTGAACTTAAGGATACGTCCATGCCCTAGTTGTGTTCTTAATAGGAATTCTACCCTAAGTATCATTCTATTAACAGGGATTTCTATATTCTAGCTGGGGCTATACTCAAGGAATTATCAGGGAAGTACATGAATCAAGCAGGATGCAATTTTGTAAGTAGAACAGACTGGAAAGAAGATAAATCATAGTCAATTATGGATGAGATTCTATCCTTTAATCCTAGGTGCAGGCTTGCTCGGTACAGTAACGTAACCGAGACAATATGCTCTGACCTGCATGGGCCACCACTAAAAACATTGTCATGCCCCAGTCACAAAATACGTAGGACTAGGATACGTAACTATGCCAGCCGCCCATATATATGGCAACTCCAATATATGGAAACCATATATACGTGCGTACGCTGTATAATAAACAATAATTCACCAGTGGTATAATTAATCACAAGTCACAAGGTAATATCTAAATCTCATCCACAGAATCAAATATGAATAAATAACAACCATGTAACTAGATCTCAATGATAAGTATCTAAAGAATGACAGCCTGATGAAAACAAATCTACTGCCGAAATAGAATATAAAAATGAACCAGATACACACCATATAAGATCAACATCTGACAATCACGAGGCTCGAAGAGAAGACCTCCTCGGGATATACGTGACATGTCCGGATCTGTGCTCCTGCGAATACTCAAGAACATATACACCTGGCAGGGGACCAGGTTCTCAGAGGGACATAGCAAGATACAGAAAAATGATATGCCATAATGTAAATACTGAATAAATAAATGGGGTGTGCTAACCATCTAAGTGAATGCAATTTAAAGACCTGATAGTACGCATGGGAATGTGTAGGCTTGACATATGCTGACATAATTCACCAATCGTCATGACTGGCTAGTATATGTGTCATATGCCCCCGGACACACGGGTAGCTCTACAATCGACCATCTCCGAGGAGCATGGTACGAAGGATAAAAGACTCATGGAGGGGGTGTCCCATACGCCTACTAGTATCTTTCCCGCCCAATATAGATGTACAAGTCGTGAAAATGACGTGGACACCTCCTACTATGATGCAAGTCTCAATAAAATAATCAACTAAGCTAAATACCGCTACACGTGTTGCTCATACTGATGGCCAGTCGCACATGAGGCACGCGTTCCTACATGTACTCACTCTGTGACGTGTAATGATACGTGTCAAGGCCTGAGAAGTTATATCAATAACTTCACAATTTTAGGTGGGTCTACTAGACACTAGGTCAAACACAAGTCCTAACGTCAACTCCATCGTTGACTGCACCCGAGTTTTCTCGGACGCGCACATTTATATAATATTAAATAAATAAATATGTAGCTAACCATAACTGAATTTAAACAGTATAACAAGGCAAGGTATACTTGCCTGGCAAGAGAGCAGTAAATGTAATATCCAGATGTCAAATACCAAGTGTCAGAAACTATGGCCTCAGAAGGAAAGTCTCCGGATGCTGAAATAAACATCACCAATAGTCTCAGAAAATATCAAATAGCTAGAAATGCCTGTCCTTAAGTCCAATTTGGACACAGGGGCAAAAATGACAGTTTCTGGTCAAAATGGGGTCCACATGTGGGCCGCTTTGCACCAAAAAACGTGTCAGGGTCAATGGTCTCCAAATTTGCCAGACTTAGTGTCAACAAGTCCAGAACGTCAATACGAACCCAACGGAATGTCCAGAACTGGATTCCGATGTGCCGATCACAAAATCGCCCGTTAAGTGAAGCCTGTGGGGCCCACGATACGGAATTTTGTCAACGTTCTCAGAATCGAACCAAACTTGGCTCACAGGACCAGCGTATCGCTACGAGTCCAATGGCGCAAGTTTCGTCTCGATCCGACGTGTGTACACAAAGTTGCAGCGTATTCCAGAACTGACGGATACGGGGCGATGTCGAGGATACGCGTTGATTTCGGTGTGCACGCACATCCAAATCAACTTCTACAAAATCCCACACGTCCGTATTAACGTCGCGCATGTTTCGGTAAAGACCGCGTGCGACCAAGTCGTCCCGTTTGGCGGGGCGTACTCAGTTTCGGGGTGAATCGGGTCGTTGTTTTTCCTGTTTTTGGATCGCGGTTCGCGATCGCCACAGGATGCGATGCTCCGAGCGGGTTGCACGGGCACCGAGATAGTTACATAGTCTACACGACGCAACTGACGAAATTAAAATCGGAATTACGAGGTGAGAGAAATCGTTACCTGAACAGGGCTCCAGAAACTTGCGTTTCTCGTGTCCGACACGTGTCCGACACGTGTCAAGGTCAGGGACGGCTGTGTCCGTCCTCCCTAGGGCATCTGAACGCTGCCGGAGTCGACTAGCCTCGACGGACGAGCTGCTCGGCTGAGTCGGCCGGGGACAGGCCGGAGGGAGGCTGGGGTGCAGATGCGTGCTGGCAGAGTTCGAGCGGCGGAGGGGACAGCCGGAGGAGGGAGTTGGATAGGGGAGGTGAGCGTCGGGTGGCGGAGGGCGACCGCCGCGGGGAAGGGTCGAGGTGGCTGCAGCCTGTGGGAGGAGAAGGAGTTGGAGGAGGAGGAGCTGGGGAAGTCGGGGGAGGCCGGCGAGGGAGGGGGGGTAGCTCGCCGCGCGGAGGGGAGCTCCGGCGGGCCAGCGGGGCCGGCGGGGGACGCAACGGTCGGGGGGGAAAGGGGGCTCGGGGTGGCTGGGAGAGGGGAAAGAGAAGAGGGGCGGAGGAGAGAGGGGCCAGGGGGGAGGGGTGGCTCGCCGCGGTGGAGGGAGAGCTCCGGCGGGCGGAGCTCGGCGCCGGCGGCGAGGGGGGGTCTGCGGCTGCGGGCTGGGGGTAGGATTAGGTTTTTATTTTAATTTTTATTTCTTTTATTTACTTATCATTTCTTTTATAAAATATTTTATTATTAAAATAAGTAAAATATCTCTAGATATTTTACAAGATATTTTGTAGATATTTCTAAGATATTTTTGGGATATTTTTGGGTGGGTCCCGTCTCCAAATGGACGGTGCAGGTTCACCGGCCAATGAGGGGGTGACACCTCGCACTGCAATTTACAGGAAAGTCCCTGTAGTTTCATAAATTGCAGAATTGTCCTATATTTGGGAAATTGTGCAATTACAAAATTGTCTGGGAAAACACCCGATTCCTGAAAATTCTAAAATTCACAGAATTGAGGGAAATTGCTATGTGAGGGCCCCGGGGGAATGGGGGTGAGTCTGGACAGGGATTGGACCTGGTTTCTGGGTGATACGGGTCATCGTATTTATTAATTAATAAATATTGCGCACGGTGTTCTCTAATTATTTAGAGGCAGGTAGGGTCATAATTTTTCTACGGTGTCAATACACTAAATGAAGTATACTCAGTGAAGAAAAATAACGTATTTTTGTTTGGGCAAAACAGGTGCAGGTTGAGCCTCAAATCTCTAGGGGTACAGAGATGGGTAAAGAGCAGGAAATTAAATAGGAAATAATTACGGACTTTGGTAATGATATTTGTGCGTCTCAAACGAGGCTCATTTTAACACATCTGTGAGTTGTACAAAATTTAGGAAAATAGTCTAGCATGTCTATGACAGGTATGTGAATTTTATTCGGGGATAACAGTCAAGCTAAAGCTCCAAATAATTAGGAGATGGACAGGTACACAAGTCAACAGGATATATAGGAAAAATAAATTAAAATATTACCATAAATCCTAAATTGTTAAAATAATCCTAAAAATACTAAAATCTGGTCGAGGGGGTTTACAATATCTAATCCAGAAGCGTAAAGAGAGGGGACCTTCCAACATGTCTATTACGTCTCCTAGCGAGCACTATTGTAATAGTCATAAGGTTGTGATTAATTGCTGCTGTTCCAAAGCAAAATGATCGGTTTTTGACCGGTTGAGCTGCTCTCTGTCTTTTCAGGAAGAGGAACCCGCACATGCATCTACGAACGTGGCTTCACACATACCTAGAGGAGGGTCGAGCTCAAGACGTCATCCCTCCAGGCCTCCGAGCCGAAGGAGGTTCAGTGAGCTCCTCAGGAACGCTGAAGCCGGGGTGTTCCAAAATACTCGCGCAAGGTCACGACAACCAGCTTCGTCCTCTTCTGATTCCGACGCTGGGGGTCGCCAAGCCCCCGAATCAGAGGCAGAAAGTGTAGAGTCGACTTCTACAGCAACCTATACTAATCCTTCAATGACACCTAAGGAGATGGGAGTTTACGCCGTTGAAGATGAACGCGAGAAAGCTTCGCCGTCAGGGAATGCGGAACAACGCATAACTATACTGGAGACATCTCTGAAACAAATGCAATCCATAATGGAGAACATGAACCAGATGATGCTAACTCAGCACGCAACTGCCATGGCTCAAGCATCGGTCCCACCAACTCAGATACGTGTGGGGGTGGATTTACCACCATCCAACCCAAGCCAAGAGCCTGCTCTAGATCAAGAGTCAGCAGTTCCTCCGCTTCCTCACTCAGAGAATGCCTTACCTCCCGCTGGAGTTAAGATACAACCAACTCCGTACCACTCTGTAGCCCCACTTCCGACTAAAAATCCGATGTAGGCAGTACGGGAGTTGAAAACCCAGTTCGACGCCTTGAAGCACAAAGATCAGCTCAAGAAACTGGGAATCAATCAGCCTTACCCAGCTATCTGGGAGGAGGTCCCTTTTCCTCCGAAGTACAAACCTCAGACTATGGCTCTGTTCGAGGAAAAAATATCACCAAGTCAGTACATGAACTATTTTAGTATGATGATGGTGTTGCTACAAGGGAACGACACCCTCCTCACTCGGGTGTTCAAAGGCTGTCTCTCAGGAGTAGCCTATCAGTGGTACCGTAGCTTGGCGGACAACTGCATTACTTCCTTCGAGGACTTCAGAGCTTTATTCTTCATGCGATTCTACGAGGGAGGAATGGACATGTCTATGTCCTCTCTCATCGAAGTCAAGCAGAAGGAAAAGAAGGACGTTCGCATCTTCATCGAACGTTTTCGTCAGGCCACCTTACAGATGCCTCCAGGAGTTCCAGACTCTGCATTGGTAGACATTTACAGGAAGAACCTCCTTCCCGTGGTCTCGGTGTTCACAAGACCGTATCAGTTCCATGATTGGCCCTCGTTTATCATCTCGACAGTAGCCGCCAAAGACAACAGTCGCAAGGCATGCGACAATGGCATCATGATCTCCGCCTCTGACAGAGGCAAGAGGTCATCTCCTAGCAGCGACCATCCTCGTGGTCCCAAAGAAAAAGAAGCCCTGGCAATCAATACGTCTAGACCAAAGATTGCGGCAACCACGCAAGCGAGACCCGAGACTTCCAGGCCCGTCGAAGTCTACTCTTTCGACGATGACGATATCCCAAGTATATTCGAATGTCTCATCAAAAGTGGCAAGATCACCCTTCCAGAGCTGAGGTGACCCCAGGAAGTCGGCAATACTAACGACCCCAAATACTGCGTCTTCTACAGATACGTACACCACCCGACAAAGGCGTATTACATACTGAAAAGAAAGATCCAGGGGTTAATCGATGCTAAGGCCATCACTCTGTACAATACCGAGAAGACGATCACGGCCAACATGATCTCTCTGCAATTTGGCAATCTGCCTCCCCAAGAGGTCCCGGATGGTGTTGCACCTATCTTCCGGATAATGATGAACATAGTCAATCTCCCTCCAACTAGGGGTCAAAATCACGACCTGGTACCCTAACTACCCGGCAAGGCAAGATTATGTGGGTTTATCTAGATTTGGTGTCAGAGATCGAGGCTACTAAGCCTACATCCAAAAAGAGCTCCAAATACAGACCATGCTACATGGTCGCGACTTCTTCGGCATCAGACGAAGACGATGTATTTGCCGCAACCCGTTCAGGGAAGGCCTACCCCAACGACTACGGAGCAAGTCAGAAAGGTGCACCGGCAGACGCTCCAGCTACCAAACCTTCAGAGAAAGGTCCCGTCGTACCAGATGTCAGTCCTTCGAGACCAACTCTGGCGGAGAAGGGGAAGCAAAAAGAAGTGCGCTTTGATAAACCTGTGAAAAACATTCCAAGCAAAGGTTTAGAGAAGCCATACAACTTCGACATCCTGGCCCAACTAGCTAATACGCCAGCTAGGTTGTCCATCTTCGAGCTACTCAGGCTCTCCAAAGACACTCGTCTAGCCCTGAGTGAAGCACTGATGCAGGCGGAGGTATACTTGACCCAGCTCAAGTCCCCCGACGAAGAACCAGTGGCGTGTCCTCGATGCCACAGTGTGATGGAGGTGGTCCCAAATATCACTTTCACTCAAGACGACATGCTGTTAAAACATAACAGACATGACAGGCCCCTCTATTACACCGGGTACATCGGTTCCATGGAGGTCGACCGGATTCACATAGATCCGGGATCGTCGATCAGCATCATCCCTCACAGTCTGCTTAGACCGCTGAGAATTCCTACCAGCGAATTGGCTTACACCACCACTACAATCGTGGGTTTCAACGCTGGAAGAAGTAAGCCGTTGGGGAAAATTTGCCTAAGGATCCAGATCGGCAACCTTAGATCGGTGGCCACATGTTACGTCATCGATTCAGAGGTGTCCTATAACATTTTGCTAGGAAGACCGTGAATCCACGACCACAACATCGTTCCTTCAACCCTACATCAATGCCTTAAATATGTAGACGCACAAGGAACAGTACAAACGGAGGTGGCTGAACTAAACCCGTTTACAGGAATAGAATCCTACTATTCCGATGCCGTGTTGTACTCCCAAGACCACACGAAAGAAGTGTCAGGCGAGGCAGAGAAGGAACCCCACCGGGAGCCAAAAGAACCCTCTGCCACACTACCGCTGTCAATCAGAGTGAAAGGACAAACCACTCGTCCGAAAGCCATAGAGCCTATGGCTATCCACCTGAACAAGACCAGGTCAGGAGAAGTGAGTGATCCTCTAGTGATCACTTTGAACCGGAAGCCTCCACCCTTGGTCATCAACCTTCGGCACAACAGGCAGTCGACTGATGTAAATGTAACCAGGAACGGAGTTCCAGATGATAATAAACATCCTCTTTTCCAGGATATTAATGCTCAAATTCTAAATCAGGAATCCACTCCCCGTGACGAGGTAGAACCCATAGCACAAAAATTCTTGGAAGCTATAAACTCCTACCGTCCGTATGTCTGGGAAGTAGCATCGTCATCCAACGTTATCACAACGTATGGACCACAGGAGGATTCTATCTTCATTGTCCCGCCTACCCACAGCAGTCAGCGTTCAATAGTCTTCGATCGCATGCGCAATCAACCAACCATCCAGGAAGATGCTTTCGATGACGATGCTGGAAAATGCAAGTTCACCGATACAGCCCGCAAGCGCTGAGGATCATGCAAAACATGGGCTACGACTTGAAGCGGAAGCCAGGCCTCAACTACGGAAGAGGCAGACGAACGCCGCCGTGCGGCAACCCCCGCTATCGACAAACTCGTTTCGGGTTAGGGTATGCCACCTCCCTTACGACTTCCAAGTCAGATGAGGAAATCTTTCCCTCTTCCCAGAACAGCTCGTCGCCCTCCGACTCACCTGATGCTCTCGAACAAACACTATCAGTAAATATGGTGGTGACAGAACCCTCAGAAGCAGATGAACAGGATTATGAGCCGTTTGAGAATGACTTTTGGGCTTAACAAATGGATACACAGTGGGAATTCTGCTTCAAGCAAAGAGAACCTCCCACCAAAGACGAAGTTATCCAAATCGATGTTGGGGGTGAACTTTCGCCAAAGCCGATATTTATCAGCAACAATCTTCCCCCAACTAAAAGGGAAGAAGTTATACAGCTGATAAAGGAGTATATCGATGTCTTTGCATGGGATTATGAGGACATGCCAGGCCTAGACCCGAAGGTAGCTACTCATAAGCTCAATATATTGACCAATTGGAAGCCAGTGAAGCAGCACCAATGCCGGTTCCGCCCAGATATGATGGACGCCATCGAAGCTGAAGTCAAGAAGTTGATAGCCTGTGGTTTCATCCGGGAAGAACAACATCCCGACTGGGTCGCCAACGTTGTCCCAGTCATGAAGAAAAATGAAAAGGTACGTATCTGCATCGATTACAGAGATCTGAATGTGGCCTGCCCCAAGGATGAATTCTCTCTTCCCATCACGGACATCATGATCGACAACACCTGCAGTTTTGAACACATGTCTTTCATGGACGGGTTCTCAGGATACAATCAGATCAAGATGCATCCTGAAGACGAGAAGCACACTGCCTTCCAGACACCATTGGGGGTATATTGCTATACGGTCATGCCCTTCGGATTGAAGAACGCCGGGGCTACATACCAACGGGCTATGAGTAACATATTTCATGAGCATTTACGCAAAACGGTGGAATATTACGTAGACGACATAGCCGTCAAGAGCCGCCTCAAAGGTGATCACATTCAAGACTTGAGGACGGTATTCGAGTTAATGCGCCAACATCAACTCAAGATGAACCCTACAAAGTCCTTTCTGGGTGTATCTAGTGGCAAATTCCTGGGATTTGTCATTACCGCCAAAGGCATCCAAGTAAACCCTGACAAAGTCCAGGCAATCGTAGAAATGCGACCGCCCCGTAATCTGAGGGAACTCAGGGGATTTCAAGGACGTCTGGCTTATATCTGGCGATTCATATCCAACCTCTCGGGGAGATGTCAGCCCTTTTCTCATCTCATGAAGAAAGGTGTATCCTTCGTATGGGACGAAACCTGTCAGCAAGCGTTCGGAGATATCAAGCGCTACCTCACCAGTCCTCCAGTTCTGGTGCCTCCCGTCATGGGAAGACCATTCTTGCTGCACGTTCGAGCGATGGATCATTCGCTAGGAGCTCTCCTCGCACAGAAGAACGATATGGGTCATGAACAGGCTATCTACTACCTCAGCAGGATGATGGTCGGAGCCGAACACCGGTACAACCCAGTGGAAAAAGAATGCTTGGCTCTGATGTTCGCTATCCAGAAGACGCGACACTATATCACCGGCCAGACTATTCATATCATCTCCAGGATCAACCCTCTCCGAGTACTGATGAGCAAGCCAAGTGCTCTTAATTCCCGACTCGCAACTTGGGCGATGCTGTTAACACCATATGACATGGTATACGTCCCGCAGAAGTCCATCAAAGGCCAAGCATTGGCCGACTTCCTAGCTGCTCATCCGATCCCGGAGACCTCCAAACTATACGAAGACATCCCTGATGAAGTTGCAGAATATAATTCTGCAAGGGAAAGTGGCGTATGGCGACTATTCTTCGATGGTGCCTCCAGAACCGGTCCTAGGGGAAACGTCGTTTCAGGAGTAGGAGTCGTCCTGGTCACCCCTGATCAGCTCGTCATCTACCGAGCATATTCTCTTAGCGAGCCCTGCTCCAACAATGTGGCAGAGTACAACGCTCTACTAATTGGGCTCCAAGTCGCTAGAGAGCTGGGGGTCGAGTCCCTGGAAACTTTCGGTGATTCTCTGCTTATCGTCAATCAAGTTAGGGGAATATATGAAGTCTGAAATCCAGACCTCATCCCCTATCACCAAGCAACAGTCGAGATAGCCATGACATTCAAGGGGTTCTTCCTAGAGCATGTACCTCAATCTCAGAATCTGGAAGCTGATGCCCTAGCCAGTCTAGCTGCGGATTTAGCTACTCCTATAAGAAGGCAGGATTCGGTAATCCTTCTTAACAGAGATTTATTCTGTGTGAAGAACAACTGTCACATAGAACGCAGCTACGTTGTAAACACCGATCCTCCTATGAGAGATTGGAAAAGTCCCTTCATAGATTTTGTGGCATACAGAATCTTGCCGAAGGACCCCAAAGAAGCAGTATCCGTCAAAAGACGATCATTACGCTTCTACTTCGATGCATCTTCACAATGCCTATATCGCCGGACCTACGACGGACTGCTATTGAGATGTCTCTCTAACGACGAAGCACAGCAGATTATCCGTGAAGCTCACGACGGTGTATGCGGAGCGCATCAACCCGGTCCTAAGCTACAGGATCGCATCAGGAGAATGGGCTATTACTGGCCTACTATGATCGCAGATGCAATACGGTATGCAAGACATTGTAGAGCCTGTCAGGTTCATGCAGACTTCATACATCAACCGTCTGAACATCTACATCCTACGGTCGTATCCTGGCCTTTCGAAGCATGGGGTATGGATATCATCGGTCCTATTCACCCATCTTCTTCCAGGGGTCACCGGTTCATACTGGCCATCACGGATTACTTCTCCAAATGGGCAGAGGCAATCCCTCTTGCTGAGGTGAAGGCGTCTAATATGATCAGCTTCATCAAGCATCACGTCATTTATCGCTTCGGGGTACCCAGGAGGATAATTCACGACAATGGGCCTCAGTTCATCAGCCAAGCGTTTTATCGATTTTGCGATAAAAAACGGATACACAATATTGCCTCTACGGCATATTATCCAGCTGCTAATGGTTTGGCGGAAGCTTTCAACAAAACCATTATCAAACTCTTGAAGAAGTTCGTCTCTTCAAACAAGAGAGATTGGAATGAGAAGCTGGGCGAATGTCTCTGGGCATACCGCACAACGGTACGAACACCGACAGATTGTACCCCATTCTCGCTGGTCTACGGGAGCAAAGCAGTTCTTCCCATTGAAATCCAGATCCTGTCACTCAGGATAGCCGTGACTAATGAGCTGACTCGAGAAAAGAATGACCTGTTAAGGCTCCAAGAGCTAGAAGGATTAGACGAGAAACGCCTCCAAGCTCAACAGCGCATCGCGCTCTACCAAGCACGCATTTCCAGAGCTTTCAATCATAAAGTAAAGGAAAGGGTGTTCAAAGTCGGCGACTAGTTTTAGCCGTAAGAAGGCCGATGATTCTTACTCACAAAAGTAAAGGCAAATTCCAGCCCAAGTGGGAAGGCCCTTATGTGATCGAGACAACGTTCTCAAACGGCGCCTACAGGTTAGCCCAGCCTAATAGAGACCTGTTAATGGCTCCTATCAACGACAAATTCCTGAAAATGTACTATGCTTAATCTCCCATGCTCGAGTGGAATATAGCGAGGATCTCAATTCTGACAAAACTACTCCCAAAACGAAACTAGTTAGGTCATATCCTATCATGTCTGTATGACCTCTGAATAGATATATCCTGCTAAAAAGTTTATCGAGAGTCTATCATGTCCATACTACCTCTAATATCACTCTCGCCTAAAACTGTCATTTATATTCTGAAATGATGGGTCCACAAAAGTCAGAAAAGAGTCGCTTTTATTTATTCCCAAAAGAGAGCAGAATTACATCTGGGGAAGCAAAAAGAGAAGGGATACAACATGACGGGGGAGCGGTCAGATCGCGAATCAGCCGCTCCAGTGCAGCTATCTTCTCATTCCTGGAAACCAAGGCATCGGCACGAGCCCGCTCCAGCCGTGCCTCGGGGGTGCTTGTAAAGGACAGCTCAGCCATTGCCTGAAGAGAGCCCGCACGGGCAGCTTCTGCACGCTCCAAATTCCGTCGCGCTGCGCTCAGTCGACCAGTCGCTACATCTAGACCTGCCAACGACTAAGAAGCCCACTCCTCTGCCAGAGCGAGTTTTTCCTTCAGCTTGCGGGCCCTCGCTACATTCCCTTCGTGCTCGGATCGGCACTTCGTCTCAAGAGCGAAAGCCTCTTCCACGACAGCTTTTCTTTTATCCATCTCCAGCTTATGTGTTTTGATGGAGTTGTCTAGGCTTTCCAGCCGCGTAGTAAGCCGCGCAGTCATGAGGTCATATCTGGCCTGGACCTCGGTATCAAAGCTGCCCCGAGTCAGCTGCAAGTATTCGTTAATAGGTTGCTCTAAACCATTAACCACCGCCTCCAGGGCGTCAGCTACCCCAGGATCGCCGAACTCCCTGACAGCCCCGATCGAAAACTGAGAAGTCTTCTTCAGGCGCTCGAAGTCTAGATTCTTCGCCAACACCATTGATATCATTATTTTCAAACCGGTGTAAAAGAGGCTGGTATGTTGCTCGGTCAGCGCAACTAGATCCGATTGAATGCCAGGAGTGGCCGCGATATTAGCAAGTCCCCCTCCAAGAATGATTGCAGACGAAGTGGCCACAGCCGCCACCTCGACGGGTGGTGCGACCGAAGGAGGTACGACGACAACGGTCGAAGTCATTGGCATACTCGCGAAAGGCGAGGTCACGATAACGGGTTCGTCTTCCTCTTGAGATGACAAAACTACTCCGGGCGAGCTGGCCCCCGAAGATATTTCCTCCTCGAAGCCGGGTGCCTCCGTATCATCGCCAGGAGCCGGAGCAGTGCCAGAAGGCGCTTCAACGCTGTACTCCCCGTGGACGCCGTTTCCTGAGAAGAGGACAAGAAAGTTGATATCAATATGATGGTAATCTTTCTAAGAGGAGACATAAAGACGGCATTTACCCGGAGCCAACGGTGTATATGGCGCATCTGCAGCCGATGTAGCTAAACCACGCCTTAATGACGCAATACGAACTATCATACCTGGAGAAGGAGGTGGGCCGACCGACATCGCCCGGAGTTCTGCCAAGCCTTCACCAAGACGCAGTCGAGGTTCGTCAACTGGAATCTCGCTAGGCGTGCTCGCTGACACAGCAGGAGTTTCATCCGTTGCTAGTCTAGGAAGAGATTCTCCCATCTGCCTCGGCCACGCAGGCAATCTTGTTCCACTACCTGGAGCAGTGGCAGATACAGCAACCTCTAGCGAAGATTCTCCGGTGCCGCCAGCCGGAACTGTAGAAGGTCCCTCTCTAAAAGGCGAGAAACCTCCAGCCAAAGAATCATCCCTGATATGGAGAGATGCAGGCTCACTCCCAGGAGCCTCAATACCAAGAATGCGGAGAGGACGAGCAACCGTCTCCTTCCTCCTCTTACGAAGAGAAGCTTCCTTCGGAGCAGCAGCTCGTCGCTTCCCAGAAGAGACTACCAAAGCCCCCGCCGGCGGAGGCACTTCACACCTCGGCACCGACACCAGAGGCTCATCCGGAGTGCCAGACTCCTCACCCTCGTCAGAAGAAACCGAGGGGACTTCAACTCTTCCCCCAGGCTTGGGAGAAGGTACCCTAAAGCTTCCACGCATGTCAAAATCGCGATGGAAGCTGTTGATCGCCACGTAAAACTGGGCGTAAGAATGGAGGATGCGCAGCTCCGTGGAGGTTGTAACGACCGGCACAATAAAGATTGCTCCCGTGCAACCCATGATAAAATATCGCCACCCTCTGGCTCCATCAATGAGTCCGCCCCTGGACCTGAAGCTGGTGACGGTATTGCCCACGTGCAACTGATCGTACCCGAACTGCCTGGCGAACCGACTAGGCAAGTAGGGCTCGAAGAAGCAATGATCTTCGCTCCTGTACAGCAGATGGGAGGGTCTAATGCAGACCAACCAATTGAAAGCTTCAGGAGAAAGATTGGTCTTCTCTCCACCTGAATCCTCAAGCCTCATCCCTGATTGATTGCGATGTACGGGAGGGGGGATACAGAGGAGCTTCCAACCGTGACTGAGGTTCAATACCAGCCGACAGTCCAAAGTTGTGTTCACATTCCAGGGAGAATCCTTGTAGTTCAGCAAGAATATACCCCCCGAGCTACTACCATAGCCAGGAGACATCACCCGGGGATTGTGGAGAATTAACCATCCCATCAAGTACAGGTATGGTAATTCCACCCAGGGAAAACTCTCACGCCGAGCTTCATCGACGAGCAACCCATCCGTCATGGCTCTCAGGCCAGCCTGTATACGGCACACCATGGCAGGAAGCAAGCCCAGTCTTGCCCCGAACACCAGACGCACTGTAAGCCATAGGATGTTCCGGTGAATACGGTCCGCGGACGCAGTACCGGGCACTACTACTCGACGCAGCCATATAGAGAGGAAACCGGCCAGCTGGGCTTCCTTAGACAGAGGCCTGCGGCAGCGCCTCAAGTAACTATAGGCCTTAGTGCCTTCGGGATACTTTCCTACCCCCTCAACGAGAATCTAATCTGGAGCCTTAGCATCTTCCATAAGATCCTCGACGACTTGGGCACTGAGCACGCCCAAATAGTTCACGGGCTCATTCTTGCCCCCCCGAGGCTTTCTCCGACTTGGCGGCCCTGGCTCGGTGGAAGAAGAGGTAGGACATCCACTTGGTGGTGTGAGCCAAATTAGAAGGCTCGTTATAAAAAGTGGTGCACGCGAAGTATTGACACATCAGCTCCTGATACACTTCCGCCACCCGAGGGTCCAAGTCCCCTAACTCCCGGTTGGTGGGAACATACTCTTCATATAGGGTATCCCCTATCGGCAGTCTCGAGACAACTGCCATCTCATGGAGAGCCAATCCCAACTCCCCCAGTGGAGTGGAGAAAGTCCCGGTGAGCGAAATGTATCGCTCTATCAGTGCCAAGAACAAGTTAGGGTTGGGAGGCAACCCAACACTCGTCGCACTCACAGCGACATACAGTCCAATGCCCTCCAGCTCTCTCCGAAAGTGCTTCAAGGCCCAGTCCACTAGGCAAGTCCATCGAAAGTTTGTTGGGGTGATCCTCCCATTGCACCGAGGATTCTCCTTGGGATATACCCCCCCTCGTCCCATGAAGTCGTTGCAGAAGGTCGACAATTGGACCGGCTGGATCACTGAGCTATCTTCACTCGGGATACTACCCGGGCACAGTCCCCTCAACAACGTCACAACGCCGGAAGGGCGGCTGACAAATGACCCCTGGTCAGCTCCTTTCAGATGAAAGATCTTCCCCGGCTTGCCGTGAAGATCGGGAGTCAGCATCCACGACATCCTCCTGGGATGCGTCGCATGGAAGAAAGCCGAGATGGGATAATCCCTCGGCATCGTTGGCAGATACAAGACCAAATTCCCGGCAGGGAAAACCCAGGGTTCCCTCTTGGACTTCGTCTGGGACTGTTTGTCAATCATGTCCCCAAAGAGGAAAGCCGGCTTTATATACTGCTCCCCGTCTACGTATGTCAGGGGCTCTCCGTTGATCATTTTCAACAGCGTCCGCTCGCCCTGAGCCGATATCAAAAACTCCCTTCCCTCAGGATACTGGGGTCGGAGATGGAAAATGCCACGTGGGATAGATCCTCCAGATAGTTCGAGTGCAGCATCCCGGCAGCGGAACCCATCACCTCGGCCAGTGGAGACTCACCCAAATTAACTGCAAAGGTGCAAGGAAAATATGTCATTGCAAATCTTGCACAAACATACAGACCAAAGAAACGATAGTCTGTGCTTTACGCCAAGATTGTACAAATTTGGTCATTTTACGTCGAAAGTCCCCTCCACAAGCGTAAAACTCGAATTTTACGATATACGCCAATTTTCGGTAGCCAGAACTTTTACGCTCAGAACTACGAAAATATGGAGTTTTTACGCTGGCATATTAGAAATATGGGCGTAAAAGATGAAAATACCTCCGTGCATCATCTTCCTCAAAGAGGCTATCAGCACAGAAGATGACCTAGCGCGGTCACGTTCAACGTATACGAAGGATTTTTTGTCGTTTTTGTCATCCCAAAGGCTCTACCTCTAAGACCGGGTGCGCTGCTCGTCGGCGGGATACTTCGCTCAGAAGGAAGTTCACCTTGCTCGACCGAAGACTCTCTCGCGGGGGCAGGAGAATGAGAAGAAGAACCTATACTCTTTCCCTTAGTGGAGGGGGTTTGTTTCGGCGCCATTTCTGAAGACTCGAAGTGCTCGGAGAAGGAACGAAGAAAAACTCGAACAGTCGAAAGTTCTCTTTCGCAGAAGACAGATAAAAAGTTTTTCTCTCAAAAGCTTGGGATATATATAGAGTTCGGGTCGACTCCTCGAAACCTCGGACAGACTCCTCGAGACCCTAACCAAATCTCGCAATTAATAGTTGGTTATGATTGGATGCTACGTCAGCCCACTACTCTAGAAAGACGGACAGTCAGCGAATTCGAAAAAAATTTCGCGCAAAGCAGTTCAGCGGTTCCTACGCTAAAGGATCTTTCTACGCTCGACAGCAACAGATCTACAGTTTTACGCTCGCAAGCTATATGTCTATGGTTTTACGTCCGGATACCTTTGTGCTCGGTAGCTTTTATGCTCGAGAGGCAATAAACCCACGACTTTACGCTCAGCAGATACCAAATCGCTGATCTCACGCTCGGTGGTACTCAGTTTACGCTCAGAAACAACAGATCCGCAAACTTCACGCTCGGAGAAATTTTCTTTTTAGAAGCAACAGATCTACAGTTCTACGCTAAAGGAGCTTTCTACGCTCGACAGCTACGAATCTACGGCTTTACGTTCGACAGCTATAAGTCTATGGTTTTACGCCCGGATGCCTTTGTGCTCGGTAGCTTTTATGCTCGAGAGGCTACAAACCTACGACTTCACGCTCAGGAATCACAAGTCTATGATTTCACGCTCGATGGTGTTTTACGCGCAGAGGCTACAGACTAATGATTTTACGCTCCATGACTTTTCGCATATCCGAACGGTCCCCAAAGCGGTCAATTACAAAGAGTTCGCACAGAAGATACGTGTTCTTGACCCCAAAGTATCCCAAGTACCCAAGCATACAGAGTTTAAACATTGAAAAATTACTCTTCTCGGGTCCAAAATTGGAGGTTCATCCAGACTCCAGTCTGAACACCTCGTCTATCAAGATGGCAAACTCAGTTTGACAGCCAAATCCTCGACCCTGTTCCAAGGGAGTTTCGAGAGATCATTCTTGAAGACGAAGTCTGAACAAAATTTTTGCCATCAGAAGCAGTAGTTCAGAGCTCTACGTGGTCCCTCAGTCCTTGCAACAAGACAGTTCTAAATGTTCAAAATACTCAACAGCGTTCTATGGACTACTCGCTATACGTAAAGGACAGGGCCTAATACTCTTTCTATCAGAGTCGACATAAAGAATCAGACGTGTCGAAGCTACACATATTCAGACTTCACAGCAACGTATGGCAAGATGATCATATGAAGAAAAAGATGATTTTATTAAAGATTAAAATCATGATTACATATGAGGAAAATCCGATCTACAAGGGTTTTTTTCTCTATTCTTCATGATTACATATGAGGGAAACTCCGTCTACGAAGGAGTTCCCCCATCATCGTCTCAAGATCGTCCAGAATCTGTTCTGACAGGTTCTCACATTGGTGAAGATCTTCCTCTTCTTCGAAGACGGTTCATCGACTACCACAGACATGAACAAGAAGATCTTCCATACGCCATGGCCGATCCAGTTGAGGCTTCTTTAACCCAACTCGATCGAGGACGACAGATTACAGTTTGTCTAATCTCGTCTGGAGAAAATATACAGCTTGTCAGCCGTATGGTAAAATATGATCCTTCCCTTCTCCCGGAAGAACCACCATACAAAGTTGCTGATTATCTCGAGCAAGGGAGGCTAAGATATCCTTCCATGATCCATCGTTGCAGTGGACACTTGCTCGAAGATGCCGTCTTTTTTGGCTCCCTACATGCTGGAAGAACATGATCTCCTTCTTTCTCAGGTCGACCCGACGAACTTCGGCGATCATCTCTGCATGGTGATGGGAATGTGGGAAGAACAGGTTAACCCCCCCAGCCTTTTTATAGGCGAAAGAGATCACAGCGGTCCCTAATAAATCCGCCATAAAGTCAGCATCGACCGTTTCAACGCTCCATTCAGAAACGTTTCGAGTTACGAGGGGCCGTTCATGCTTCATTCAAAGTATTTCAAATTCCGAGGAATTTAAAAGCTTTGAAGGGGGTCTTGTAGAAGCATGAAAAATATGCTGGGAAGATCTACGCAGCATCTTGATGCAGAGTAGCGTAAACAGAGGCCTTCAGAGCCATCAAGCATGCAATAGAGCTTTTCCGCTAAACACAGCGTGAAGTATAAGCTCAAAGGACGATCCACGTAAAGTGCAGTACGTCCAGACCGCTTCAGCGTAGACAGGGTTCTTCATCGCCTCCATGGCGTAAAACTCAGTCGCTCTCAAAGCAGCGTTAAAGCGTACGAGGAACGCTTCGTCTTCCCCGAAATGAACCTGTCAAGTCACGCAGTGAACCTGACCTCTGACTCCTGACAAAAAGTGCTGCACGGCTACCCAGACGACGGCTGAAAACGATGGCAGACCCCTCGGGACGCGCCCCACAGTATGATGGCGGATCTTTGCATTTAATGCAGAGGATTTGGTTAAAATATCATCGAACCGTCGTTTACTGACGTCCCCTCAGCGTAAACTGTTCTTTCGCGTACAAGGGAATACGCTGCCTTGTTTTACACAGGCAAACATGAGCTGTTTTACGCTCCGCAGTAGACAAACCGCCTGCCACGTCAAAAGCTGCACTTCGTACGGGGCTCGAGGCACGTCTCCACGTCAAATTATACAGAGCGGTGACAGTTTCTCTTGAGGCACGTCTCTGTGACGGATGCACAGAAGGGCTGCAGACCTCCAAAATACGCCTCCGCATTTAATGCATAAGATGGTGGCAAATCTCCGCAAGAGATTTGATTATATCTCCAAAAGCCATAATTCCGGCTAAGACGTCCACATCAGCACTCTGGCATGGTACGCAGCGGCTTCTACGCCCATTCAGGATCTGTGCTCACGCGGCTTCTACGCCCATTCGGCTTCAACGCCCACTCAGTCTCTACGACCATTCGGCTTCAACGTCCATTCGGCCTCAATGCCCACTCAGTCTCTACGACTATTCGGCTTCTACGCCTACTCGGCTTCTATGCCCATTCGGCTTCTACGCCTACTCGGCTTCTATGCTTATTTGGCTTCTACGCCAGGGTGACAGTCATTTGGCTTCTACGCCAACCTCTTCTACACGAGGGATACCTACCTACGTGGCTTCTACGCCGTGATCTTCGCAGCAGATATACGCGTTTTGTCCCCTTAGTTGGACACGCGTCACATGCTCACTCAAAAGGTCATATATACGCAGGCATTGGTTATTTTAACCGTTGTATAAAGGGGTGTTGTACTTCCTACTCCTCTGTTTCTACACCGACGGAGTGGTCACTGTCACCAAAACTCTATAAATAGAGACCCCTATCAATGGGAAAACGAGGTCGAAACTTTGAAAGAAGGATCGAACAGGTCGAAAAACTTCCAACTTGAAGATCGAACAAGGTCAAAACTTGGAAAGAGAGGTCAAAAGAGAGAGAGAGGGAGAGAAGAATCCGGAGCTCAGGCAAAGAGTAGGGATCGACGACCTTGGCATCGTGCATCCACCCTCTTTTGCAACCTTCGAAGCTGCTTCCTGTCTTCCACGGTACTTCTTCACCATCGTGTGGTCCAAGGGCTAAAGTAATCGACTGCAGATCAGACACCTATAGCAATTTATACCCAGATTAAATAAATTGTACTCCCACATCCTCGTATAGGATTAAATTGTACAAGTTTGTTTGTAAACCAAAGGGCACGGGTTTCGTATAAACCCCGTCATTGAAATATACTTTCATTCTTTCGTTTAATACCACAAACACTAACGAGTGTCAAACCGCTTTCGAGGAAGTAAAGAAGCGATTGACTACAGCACCAATATTAACTGTTCCTTTCGGACCAGGAGGATATGTGATCTACAGTGACGCATCAGGAAAAGGTTTGGGATGCGTATTGATACAGCATGGCAAGGTGATTGCCTATGCATCTAGGCAATTACGGGTACATGAGAAGAATTATCCAACTCATGACTTGGAACTTGTAGTAGTTGTATTTGCTCTAAAGCTATGGAGACATTACTTATATGGGGAACGAGTAGAAATTTATACAGACCACAAAAGTCTCAAGTATGTCTTCACACAGAAGGAATTAAATATGAGGCAGCGTCGATGGCTTGAATTGATGAAAGATTTTGAAATAGAGCTACATTATCACCCAGGCAAGGCTAACGTTGCAGCAGACGCGTTAAGACGGAAGCCAACAGTTTACTTCTTGATGACACAAAAAGAATTATTGAAGGATTTGTAATGTCTTGGCATTGAAGTAATATTACCCGGAGCAGACGGGACACTAGCCAACTTGCAAATCAAGTCATCACTAGTAGAAAGAATCAAGGCAGCATTACCTACAGACGCTAGATTCAAAAGATTAAAAGAAAGAACAGAGACCGGAGAGCAGACAGGACTGCACATTTATGATGATGGGACATTACGATGTGGTGATCGTCTATATGTTCCCAATGGAGAAATTCGACAAGTGCTGATGGCAGAAGCTCATAATTCAATATATTTTATTCATCCTGGAGGCACCAAGATGTATTGTGACTTACGACAATAATTCTGGTGGCATGGGATGAAAAGGGAGATAGCTCGCTTTGTAGCTAAATACTTGTTATGTCAGCAAGTAAAGGCAGAGCACCAGAGAATAGGAGGATTATTGCAACCACTTCCGATTCCAGAATGGAAATGGAAGCACATTACTATGGACTTCATAACAGGTTTTCCCAAAAGTTCAAGTAGTAAAGATGCAGTGTGGGTAATAGTGGATCGACTCACAAAGTCAGCACATTTCTTACCTTTTAAAGTTGGCCAATCTACAGAAGCTTTGGCTGACTTATATATGAGACAGATCGTAAGATTTTACGGTATACCAGTCAGTATTGTATCAGACAGAGACTCACGCTTTATATCACATTTTTGGAGAAGAATGCAAGAAAGTCTTGGAACTCGCCTGAAGTTCAGTACATCTTATCACCCTCAAACAGATGGGCAGTCAGAACGTACTATTCAGACATTAGAAGATATGTTAAGGGCTTGTGTAAACCCCCTCGATTTATTCTGTAGATAGTTAGGGTGGATTTGGAAAATTTTGGTTTTTTGTAGCAGATGTCGAGGTTTAGAGTGAGGATATTTTTATCTGGTATTTAATTCAATTAATTAAAACCCTTGGCGTGCCCTAACATTGTTTGATTATTCGGAGCCCAATATCAGCCCATAAATTTTATCGGGCTATTGTACTTTTGACTAGACCCGCCAAATTAGGCACTGGACTTTTCCGTCGATAAAAATCAGCTTTTCGTTGTGCTCTATATTAATTGCACAATTTTTCGAAACCATAATCCATATTTAATTTCGTGTCGGACACTTGTGTCGTTACCCTAAAAATTTGAGATACCAACTTAACCCGTTCAGCCGGACCAACTAAAGGGTCCAAGACTGACTCCAAGCCCGTACCATTTTTGGCCTTTGCGTCATTCCCGAATTTTGACCCCAAGTGCCCCCAATTAATTTAAATTCGCTGGACACTTTATTTCTATTTAAATCAGGGATACCAACTTTGTAAATCCTATTTTTAATCCTAAATTAATCCCAATACTTTTCTAATTAAACCCGTGCCTAACGCACAACACCCTCTCACCATGAAAATTACTAAACATATTTTTTCCACAATTTTTGTATCATTTTATGTGTCCATGCAATTTCCCGAATTTACGGGACTAAGTTGCAATTATTGAATTTGTGTGTCATCACCCTATTGGCCATAATCAATGGAGAGGTCCCAAAATGGGGTCTCATTCACACCCATCCATTCACTCCCTTCGTGAAGAAACCAATTTTTCTTCATGACAAATCTCCACCCTCTATTTTGAATAGGATCATCATCACCCTCCATCCCCTTCACAAACCCCTATAAAGCAACACCTCACCCCACCCTCAAAGCACACCACCGGCCCTAATCCCAAGAAAACCCCCCCCCCCCTCCCCCTCTCTCTCTCTCCTCCCTCCTCCATATTTATCCTCCGTACAAAATTCCTTCTTCTTCATTCCTCTCCTTTGATACTGAGGATGCAGTCGATCAAATGCTACACAAGACCTTTCATGAACTTGATGGCAAACTTGTGGAAGTAAAGCGGGCTCTTCCAAAGGATGCGAACCTCAGCAGTGGGGCTCTGCTCGCCCAATGGATGGTGGGACTTACCAATCTTATGGTGCTTCTGGTGCCAACATGAACTCGTATGATAGTGGAACTGCCTCGGGATATATGCAGCCACAGGCTTCTATGGTAATTACTCAACTTATGGTTCATCAGGCTATGGGGCAACTGAATATGGGTATGGATCCAATAATAGTGCAGGTTATGGTGCCAGTGGTTATGGAAGTGGACCTGCTGGGGCTTATGGGAATCCAAGTGCCACTGCTATTGGTTATGGAAGTGGCCATACTGGAGGCCCAAGGAGCTCATGGAACAATCAAGCACCAACCGGTTATGGATTTGGAGGTTATGGTGCCAACACAGGCTATGAAGCAGCTGCTACATGGAATGCTCCAGCTGGGGGAGGGGGTAATTCTGTCCCTACTAGTCAGACTCCTGGTGGAACTACCGGGTATGGGAATCCTACTTATGGGTATGGTGCATATGGTGGGACAGAAGGGTCTTATAGTAATCAGAGCTGCTACGGGGCTGTTGGGCCTCGGGTGGTGCTCCAGTTGGTGGCCTAGGGGAGCAAGGCACATCTTCTAGTGGCTATGGTGATGCTAGTGGGAATTCAGCTTATTCCCAGGCCTGGAGGTCTGACTCTTCACAGGGAGGGGGTTATGGAGCTGGACAAGTAAGTGTCCCTCCTGGTGGTCCGACTAGTTATGGTGGTGTATGGAAGTGCAAGTAGGTTATACTTATTTCTCACCTGTGTTGCATGGACATTGCAAAATGATAACTGTATCCGTATAGTGCCCGTACCGTGCTCATGTCTGGACTCGTGCAACATAGGAACCAGACGATAAGAGTAGTGTAGTATTGCTCAACTGCCCCCTCTTCCTATGGGCATCTATGCCTTCATATTCATAGAGGTAGGCATTGTGCATGCCTTCAAACTCACAAGGGTCCTTGAAGAGTGAGGTCCTTTCGCGGTCGATCTGCTCAAAGTCGAGGCTGCGGTCGACGATGAGGTGCGCGCCACGGGCTGTCTGGAATCGAGACAGGCTAATCCACAGCTGGTTGTGCAGCATTCTTAGCAGCAGTGATGGGAATATCAGTAGGTACTGCGGGACCTGAGGGCTTGGACGCGGTACCGGGAGTCCGTCATCAGCAGCCGCACGCAGGCAAGTGTACCTTGCCACCCTGTATTTCAGATTACAGATATTTATTGTTTCTTTTTATACATTGTGCACGTATTTATGTTGACGTTCGATACTTCGCGTTCGATTCACAATCGGGTGCTGACGTTCGTCGTAACATCTTAGAATAGTTGTTAGATACTTTGTAGTACCTCGATGCACGTACCTAAGTACATCGACACCCCAGGACACACTCATACACTGTGATCGTGCTAGATTCCTGTATCCTGATACTGACATCATGACCAGAGGCTGGGACGACCTTAGGGTCGCGTCTGTTGAGTTATCTTCCGTGTGTCGAGACTGTTATATAGAGGTTCAGGTTCAGCGCACCATCGTTGACCGCTTGGGAAGGGGAAGACAGTTACTAGACGTTTTGGCTACTCTGCACGTGCTTATATATATATATATATATATACTATTTCTGTAGTGATCCTGTATCTAGAGTAGTTGTACCACCTGTGTGACTCCTTGCCCGGAGCTGCGGTACGTGCCATGTGTTTCCGTGTCCGGAGCTACGGTTTTATTTTGGACAGCCCACGCGTCGAACATTGTCTTTAAACTGTGTCACACTAGTTGGTTATGATAGAGTACCCGGTCGTGCACTTATACTTTCTGTTTACTTGGCATGTTATATTTTTGTACCTTGTTACGTCCCTCTAAGGACCTGGTTCCCTGCCAGTTTTGCAGCATAGATGATTACGGAGCATTTGGAGTTGCTGTTGGATTCGCATGTCTTGCGAGCATGGTACCAGGTACTCACATCTTATCTACCGGCATTATGATTATTGTACATTGATTATTCATCTGCTGTTGTAGCCTAGTTTTTATGGACTCATACGTCATCTCGAGTCTATTCGAGTTAGTGTGTTATTGGGTGGCCAACTCTAGCACATATAGCTCTTTCTTGTATACTGTTGTACATTGTGGATTGAGACATAGAGGTTTACATTTATGGGATATCTAGATTGTGCCCTTTATATTACAGCTTATACGTATTCGAGTTAGACCAGAGTCTGGTCGAATGCGTAGCTGGCGTGTCACGTATTCCTGGTCCTACGTATTTTGGGACTAGGGCATGACAACTTGTATGTTAGACTTTGGGGGATCATGGAAGGACCACCTACACCTTGTGGAGTTTTCTTACAATAATAGCTATCAAGCAAGCATCCAGATGGCTCCATTTGAATCATTATATGGAAGGAAGTATAGGTATCCTGTATGTTGGAGCAACGTGGGAGAACGTCAAATTCTGGGACCAGAGTTAATAATTAATACCGTGGAGACAGTCAAGAAAATACAAGGACACCTGCGAGCAGCGCAAGACAGGCAGAAGCAATGGGCAGATCTTCATCGTCGTCCCTTAGAATTTAAAGAGGGCGATCATGTCTTCTTGAGGATCTCACCTACCAGAGGCACCATACGATTCGGAGGACGTGGCAAGTTGAGTCCAAGGTATATGTCACGCCCCAGTCCCAAAATACCGAGGGACTGGACACGTGGCAATGGCCAGCAGCATGCACCGATGGACAAACCCAATTTAATGGATTCATCGAGGCATACTTAAGCTGTATTACAATAGTCAGGGTTTACTAATCTTATCCACAGAATAAAGATAGCAACAACAGCAAAAGAAATAAACATCAATATCCAGTTACAAGTATTTAAAAATCGGGAAACAACCCGATAATATGTCTGTTTACACAAGTTTAATTAAACAGGAAAATAAAGAGTTTATTGTCCAAGAAAAACTGAGCATGGCGAAGCAGTTGCTCAGGAGAAGTCCTCAGCAATCACCTCATCCTCAGGTTCCGGTACTGCTCCAAGTAGGGCCCCTGTTCCGTACACCTCAGGGTAGATCTCGTCTGCTAAATCTGGGGACATAATCCATTCCAGGTCCTCAGGGGACATAGCAAGGTACAGAAAACACAAGCCAATATAATGTAGTGCAGAAATAAAGAAATAATAGGGTAAGTAATTAAACCAGCTAAGTGATCATGCAAGTGAGAGTTATTAATCATACTCAGGCTGAGACTACTACAGGATCAGTGTCAAGAAACCATAGCAGTATTTTCTCGAAGGGCCAGTACTGGTGCCAAAGCTCTGTGTCAGAGACTAGAACACATCCAGATTACAATATATAATATATTCAGCCTTGATATGGTAATACTCTCCCTACCCAATAAAATCTCACGTCACAGATCTCAATGTTCATGTTACGCAAGATTAAACTAATGCAATCAGTCATTTACTAAGATCTAAGAAAATAAAGCTCAAGTCATGAAATCTATATCCTATACAGAACCACCTTGAATAATCAGGAAGATTCTGTTATCATGATCTGTGTCAAGTGTCCTGGATATAATGTACTTGATATAGCAAGTACGAGAAATATAAATGCCACGATAACCAGCTATAAGTGATATTACTCAACCCCGCGTACGGTGTTGGCACCCGACTATGATCGGATGCTAAGCAAGTCACACGGCCCTAGGGTTGAGCATTTACAACAATCACAAGAAAATAAATCAAGAGAAAATGAATCAATAAACTGCAATTTATGGCAAGGTACACTTGCCTGAGTTTTCAGCTCCAATTGTAGCTCTGGCAATAGCTGGATTTGCAGGGACTGCTCCGATTGCTGAAACAAATATTACCATCAGATCCAGAAAATATTAATCAGCTAGGAACGCCTGTCCTTGAGTCCAATTTGGAGACAAGGGCAAAAACGTCAATTTCGGGTCAAGGCGGGGTCTAGATGTGGGCCGCTTTGCACCGAAAAATGCGTCAGGGTCAAAGGTCTCCAAAAATAGTCTAACTTAGTGTCAACAAGTCAGGAACATTGATACGAACCCAACGGAACTTTCAGAATTGGATTTCGATGAGCCGTTCTCAAAATCACCCGTCGAGTGGAGCCTGTGGGGCCCACGACATGCAATTTTGTCAACGTTCTCAGAATCGAACCAAACTTGGCTCACAGGACCAGCGTATTGCTACGAGTCCAATGGCGCAAGTTCCGTCTCGATCTGAAGTGTGTACACTAAGTTACAGCGAGAAACAGAAAAGTCGGATACGGGGCGTTATCCGCGGATACGTACTGATTCCGGTGTGCACGCACATCCGAATCAGCTTCTGCAAGATCCCGCACATCCGTATCAACGATGCGCACGTATCTGTAAAGACCGCACGTGACCAAGTCGTCCCGTTTGGCGGGGCGCACTCAGTTCCGGGGTGAAATAGGGCGTTGGTTTTCCTGTTTTTGGATCGCGGTTCGCGATCACCACAAGACACGATGCCCCGAGCGGTTTGCACGAGCACCGAGGGGGTCATGCAGGCTACGTGATGCAATTTATGGAATCAAAATCAGAGCTACGAGCAAGAAGTTATGGGTACCTGAACAGGGTCTGAAACAGCGTATAAATCATGTCCGACACGTGTCTGAGCTAGGGTTGTGTCCGGGTCTGAGGATCCTGTGTCCGTCCGTGTCCGACACGCAGGAACCTAGGGTTTAGGTTCTGGAACTCGCCGGAGGGGCCGCGCTTGGCCGGAGCTGGGTCGTCGACGCAGGAGGGCGGCGCTGGTGGGAGGCGGGCCGCTGCGGGTCTCGGCGTCGGAGGCTCGAGGACAGCCGGCCGGAGGAGTCGATGACTGAAGAGGGGCCGGCGCGGGTCTGAGGGGAGATAGGCGACTGGGGTCAGGTTCCGCTGGAGGTGGGCGGCCGGGGTATGGCGGTGAGGCCGGTCGTCGAGGGCGGCGTCGGGTTCTGGGGATGCAGCGCCGGGTGGTCAGAGATGATCGGAGAAGGTGGTGAAGTGGGTTTTCCGGCGGAATAAGGGGGTATATATAGAGGTCGAGGGGAGAGTGACGGCCGGGAGTTGCCGGAAGTCGAAGGGGATGAGTTGGCCGGTCGAGGGAGACGAACAGGTGGGTCCGCCGGCGGCCACGGCGGCGGAAACGGCCGCCGGCAGATGAGGGGTCGGGTCGGTTCAGATTTGGGGGTTAGGGATTTAAACGGGTCGGGTCGGGTCCTGGCGGGTCGGGTCTGACCCGGATCCGACCCGCTAAGAGGGTTGGCCCGGTTCAGATAGACCGGTCGGTCCGGTTCAGTTAAATTGGGTTGGGTTTGGTCTAATGTAAATAAACGCGGTTTAATTAGGGTTTAATAAATTAATTAGTTTTTTTTAGGCTTTAAAAATCCATCCGGGGTCCAATAAATTCCCGGAAAATTATCCTATGTCTGGTTTTCTATTTTACACCATAAAATATTATTTTTATAATATTTTAATATTATTTATTAACATTTAAAAATCCTTTAATAATTAAAATACCTGAATTTAATTAGAGAAAAATCCCAGAAAATTGCGAAAAAAATCCCAAATTCAAATTCTTGAAAATCAGGGGGTTTACAGTATATTGGACCATTTGACATACCAGAGAAAGTGGGGGAAGTGGCATATCGACTTGCGCTACCACCTTCACTTGAGGGAGTACATGACGTATTCCATATATCACAACTCAGGCGATATGTGGCAGATAGTAGTCATATTCTTGACCACTCGGAGATCACTGTTGGGCCAAGCTTGTCATATCAAGATCAACCCGTGGGAATTCTAGATCGTCGAGAAAAAGTATTAAGGAACCAGTCTATTCCCTTGGTTCGCGTGGCGTGGAAACATGGCTCGCCAGGAGAATCTACTTGGGAACGCGAAGATGACATGCGCCAACTTTTTCCGAACCTATTCATAGACCAAGGTATGAATTACTTTGTTAATTTATATTTTTTACAAATCCTAGACTTTTATTTTACCTGGCTTAGTTTTAATTTCGAGGACGAAATTTTTATAAGTTGGGTAGAATGTAAACCCCCATTCCTGAAAACCGTATTAGTTAAGTAAATTATTTAATTATTTAAGAAAAAAAGGAATAAGAAAAACAGAAATTCCTATTGGATCAAACCCGCAACCCGTTAAACCGTTTCCGTGCATAAAATAGGGAAGTAGAAGCAACAGTTTTTCCCCTGCGTAAAACCCGTTTAAACATAACCTGCATATATCACCCCGGCGTAAATATCCACAGCAGTAGTAAAACATCCATGCGTAAATCTTCCTTTCACCACGCGTAAAAACCTTCACCGCCTAAATTATTTCCTCTACGCGTAAAAATCAAGTCGCGCGTAAAAACATATCTTCTTATTCTTCTCATCCATGCGTAAAAGTCAACCCGCGTATACTTTTCTTTCTCCGCACGAAGTATCAGCAGCAGAAGCGAAACCCAATTTTTGCTTTGCTTTGTTGTCCCACACGTGTAAGTCTCTAATTCCACCACTCTTTAAATATCTTCTCAAACCTCACACTTAAACCAATAAAAAGATAACAGCAAAAACAATAGTTTCTTAATCATTAAGTAACTCCACCGCCTCCTTATTCCTATATATATAACTACAACTTCCAAACACTAACCTCTTCTTCTTATCAACTTAACATTACTTTGGACGTACACTTTATAGGACTTTTTACTCGGCAAGTATACCTTGCCACTGTACATATATTTATGTTTTAATTGATACATGCATGTTTAATTCTGCCTATATAGATGTTTATTTTGTAGATTTTGGACCTATTTATGAGACCACCCGGTATTATGGAGCATCAGTAGATTCATTGGCCGTGACATAATTGCTACACGAGTTGTGAGTCTCATATAGAACTCGGACTACGTATCGGGTTGGCCGCCTGTACGTAATTGCCGTGCGTTAGGGGTAACTGTTGTTAGAAACTTTGTATGCTAGTAGACCTGGCAGTTATTTTAGAGGTTTTATCGTGTCATGGATATGACATATTTAGAGCATGGGACGGGGAGAACAACAAGTAAGACATTTGGGCTCCTTTGCACTTTTCTCCTGTACGCCCGGATTCTCCACCGGAGAAACGAGTGATGATGACCACTACATATTATTGGCGGCCTCTGTCGTTCAAAAGACGATATGCTTTGAGGCCTCTGATTCTCCGAGAGAGCCACGCCAATCCCATATTTTTAGTTAGATAGCCCACTTGGTGGAAAGTTGTTCTCAAACTGCATTCACTTAGATGGTTAGGTGACCCATGGATGTTCATATTTTAGTACTTATTGGCATGCTTTTATGTATCTTGTTATGTCCCTCTGAGGACCTGGTCCCTTTCCAGATATGGACGAGCAAGAGTTTCCTCAGGAGTATGGGCCTGGACCGGATGCTACTTACGAGACTGAGAAGATCTTACCCTCAGAGTATCTGTGATTATGTCTATTGTTTATAGATTTTGTTGCTACTTCAGGATAGTCATTTTGTAGTGGATTTGTTTCCACCTGACTATCAGACTTGACACTCACTTTGATATCCAGTTATTATTACAACTCTTGATTCCTACTGATTATTGTGCTGTGGATGAGATATAGATGATCTATGACTTGTTGTGACAATATATTACCACTGGTGAATTGGATATTCATTTACAGCGTACATGTGTATATGGTTTCCATATATTGGAGTTCATATATATACGGCTGGGCGTGTTACGTATTCCTAGTCCTATGTATTTGGGACTGGGGCGTGACAAAAGTTGAGAATACCCCGGAGTGCGGCGAGTGCCATCCGTGTGTCTGAGAAATTCGGAGAGTTGAAGGCGTCGAACGCAGAGTTCAAAATTACGTTTTTAAAAAATCTACTAAGACCAGATTGAATTCGGTTTGGATACTAAGTTCGGTCCGAACTCAGTCATATTCAAACAGAACTTTTGGCCTAGACTGACCGAGTTCGGTTAGTCGGCTGAACCCGAGTTTTGGTGTTTTATATGCACAGTTTGATCGTGTGAATGGTCCAGATCTGTTACGAGATTGAGGGGACTATATATATGTATTTTCTAACCCTAATCCAAGGAAGTTGCATGTTGACGCATCTTACAACTTTTGAAGAGAAAAAGAGATATTGGTGGCTATTTTGAAGGAAAGATTATTTCAGGTAATTGTTCTCATTGTCTCTTGTCCTTCAGGAATCTGTAATATATTTTTATCGTTCAAGTAGTAGTGGTGATCCGTTTGGATCGGTGAAAAGTTTGTATGGAGTCTGTATCTTCTTATTCTATTAGTGGAGGCTTTTTAGGGTTGGACTCCGAACGTCTCGTAATTTTTTTCGTAAGGATTTTTCACGTCAAAAATTGATATGTTTGCGTTTTAACTTTTGTGTGATTTTGATGATTTGATTTTTCTTGTGATTTACTTTTCGCAAAGATTTTTCGTATCAAAAATTACTGTCTGCGCTTTGACTTTTGTATAATTTTGACAATTTAAATTTTTGTGTGATTTACTTGGGTTCTATCGTAGTAATTTTTTTTCGGAGACGGTTCTTACGTTTCTTTTCCAATAGAACGATGTCTCTTAAGAGTATCCATAGTGGGGACACTCCAAACACATACTCTAAATTATTAATAAATATATAAATTATTATTTTTGAAGTGTTCCCATGATATTGGCACACAATGATACACTCCAAATTAATTTCCTCATTTTCCTCCCTCTTTTTTTATTTTTATTTTTATTTTTCTTTCCTATTTGGTAAGAATTTTTCTTTCTTTATTTTTTTTCTATTTGATTACTTTCAGTGGGCCCATCAATTAATATAGAGGAGCTAGGACATGCTCCAGATGTGGAGTATTTCGTAGTTTTTAGTCGTTTTTAAATATGTACAAGTGTCCACTACAGTCTTGAAGTACTATAAAATTAGGCTAAAGTCAAAATGTAGTCTCTCACTGTGGATGCTCTTATCACATCATGTGATAGAGGGGTAAAGTATAAAAAATTCTTTCTTAGATTTGCATTTTTGCATTTAAAGCCTCCTGGTTTTAAAAAACTTTCACTTTTTTATTTTTGCTGGGTTTACACCCATTTTGGATTCTGCCGTTAATTTAGACTTGAAATGACTAATCTACCCCTCCCCAATCATAATCATAATCCTAATCATAACCTTAATCCTAATCCTCCTAACTAATCAAAATCCCTCACCTCCTCACTTGAGCCCCTCACCACCCTCCCAGCGCCCTCCTCCCCGCCGGCGAGCTCCCCCCTCCTCCTCCTTATTCTTCTTCCCCCCTCCTCCAGCCCTCACCCCCCCTCCTCCTCCTCCCCCCTCCTCCTCCGCGTCACCCCCGAGCTCCCCCCTCCCCCCCTCCCCCCGCGCCCACCTCCTCCTCTACACCACCCCGTGGCTCCCCCGAGCTCCCACCTCCTTCCACCCGCGCTGTCACGCCCCGGTCCCGCCCGGGCCGCCGCTCCGCCCTGCCCCGCCCCGTGCGGCCGGGAATTAACGAACCGGGCACGAATCACCGTGCCTCGGCGCGCCGGACGCGAATCACCGCGCCCGTCCCGCGGGCGCGAGGGAGGAAGGGGAGCTAATCGAATGGCCCGAGTCGAGCTTTCGGGGGACGTGATGCCGTACGGGCCTGGGGTTGCGCCCGTGCAAGGCCAATCGTTTAAGTTGATAGTTGGCTATCATCGCATCAATCGAGTAAGCAGCGGAAAGGGACTTGTTGCAATGCAATGTATTTAGCCAACTGAGTGTTCGGGACAATCGAGGCAACTTGGGTTTCCTTTAGCAAAGGCACACGTTCGTTCCATACATCATGCCCCCTTATACGATAGCATTCTCGGGGCAACAATCGAAACCAGGATTTTCGGGTCTTGGGGACTGTGGCACGCCTATCGCTCCCTCGGACGATCCAGTACCTGCAAGCAAGTAAACTGTTGGTGGGTCAGCACTTTTTACAAGTACTGGTGAGATAAAACAACTGAACAGAAACAAGCATTCACTCAAACAGGCACTAAGTAATCATGTTATAAAACATTACATTACTAGTGATCTTTCTAGTTTTACCTAGGTTCGTTTCATGCAGTTCTAGCAGAGTCATATTACATTGCTTTGGAAATATGTTTGGAAACAGAGTTTTATATTGAATATGCAAGCAAGCAAGCCGTTCATGTTTCAGGGTGTGCGCGGCGTGTCTCGTGCGACTCGAGGGTCTGATGCAAGGCTAGACACACGATACACAATCTTAGGGGCAGTCATCTATCCAAGCCAACACAATGACTTAGCTATATGCAGGGCGGTCCCCGAGTATCTCAGGATCGGTAGCGGTTAGTCCAGCATACCAATGACTCATTTCTCTGATGCTAATGGCAGCTGTGACCCATGGTGGCTTGAACGCATGCAGTTCAGCTTTCCACCAAAAGCCATTGTCCGACCGCGTGCGAATGCATGGAACACTATCAAATAAACTCTAGTATGCAGACGAGAGGAACCATCAGAATATACTCGTTGTTGCGGGGCAATCTGACTTATCACTTGAACACGTTCAGGCACAGTATGGTTCTCTCGAAGCATAGACGATAGTGAACATGTTCATGCACTCTAAGCAGGCGATTCAGGATTCTCGTTTAGCAGACATTGATTCAAAGTCAAGCTAGGTGAGTTCGTTCATTAACATGCAAGGCAGGTTCTATCATTCTCTTAAGAAAACATTGCAAGCAAAAACTCAGGTTATTATTAAGGCGTGCAAGAATCAGAGAACGAAGTTCTGCCCACTCACCTTGATATATAACGCCGGCACGGAGCGGGGCGTTACATACTTACCAACCAACAAAAAGTTTCGTCCTCGAAACTTCAAGGATAAACTTCTCGATATCCAGAGTAGCGATAGTGCCGTCCCTCGCCGTACTCAATCGAAACAGTCAAGCAATTCAAGTTCAGGAAATATTTTGCACTTTGAGAATATCTATGGACTTATTGTATGGAACGCTCTTTGCAATACCATATCGATAATATCTCAGAGTCATAGCAACGGATTGGGCCAGAAGATCGATTCCGCTCTGATACCATTCTGTCACGCCCCGGTCCCGCCCGGGCCGCCGCTCCGCCCTGCCCCGCCCCGTGTGGCCGGAAATTAACGAACCGGGCACGAATCACCGTGCCTCGGCGCGCCGGACGCGAATCACCGCGCCCGTCCCGCGGGCGCGAGGGAGGAAGGGGAGCTAATCGAATGGCCCGAGTCGAGCTTTCGGGGGACGTGATGCCGCACGGGCCTGGGGTTGCGCCCGTGCAAGGCCAATCGTTTAAGTTGATAGTTGGCTATCATCGCATCAATCGAGTAAGCAGCGGAAAGGGACTTGTTGCAATGCAATGCATTTAGCCAACTGAGTGTTCGGGACAATCGAGGCAACTTGGGTTTCCTTTAGCAAAGGCACACGTTCGTTCCATACATCATGCCCCCTTATACGATAGCATTCTCGGGGCAACAATCGAAACCAGGATTTCCGGGTCTTGGGGACTGTGGCACGCCTATCGCTCCCTCGGACGATCCAGTACCTGCAAGCAAGTAAACTGTTGGTGGGTCAGCACTTTTTACAAGTACTGGTGAGATAAAACAACTGAACAGAAATAAGCATTCACTCAAACAGGCACTAAGTAATCATGTTATAAAACATTACATTACTAGTGATCTTTCTAGTTTTACCTAGGTTCGTTTCATGCAGTTCTAGCAGAGTCATATTACATTGCTTTGGAAACATGTTTGGAAACAGAGTTTCATATTGAATATGCAAGCAAGTAAGCCGTTCATGTTTCAGGGTGTGCGCGGCGTGTCTCGTGCGACTCGAGGGTCTGATGCAAGGCTAGACACACGATGCACAATCTTAGGGGCAGTCATCTATCCAAGCCAACACAATGACTTAGCTATATGCAGGGCGGTCCCCGAGTATCTCAGGATCGGTAGCGGTTAGTCCAGCATACCAATGACTCATTTCTCTGATGCTAATGGCAGCTGTGACCCATGGTGGCTTGAACGCATGCAGTTCAGCTTTCCACCAAAAGCCATTGTCCGACCGCGTGCGAATGCATGGAACACTATCAAATAAACTCTAGTATGCAGACGAGAGGAACCATCAGAATACACTCGTTGTTGCGGGGCAATCCGACTTATCACTTGAACACGTTCAGGCACAGTATGGTTCTCTCGAAGCATAGACGATAGTGAACATGTTCATGCACTCTAAGCAGGCGATTCAGGATTCTCGTTTAGCAGACATTGATTCAAAGTCAAGCTAGGTGAGTTCGTTCATTAACATGCAAGGCAGGTTCTATCATTCTCTTAAGAAAATATTGCAAGCAAAAACTCAGGTTATTATTAAGGCGTGCAAGAATCAGAGAACGAAGTTCTGCCCACTCACCTTGATATATAACGCCGGCGCGGAGCGGGGCGTTACACGCGCCTCCCCCGAGCTCCCCCTCCCTCCCTCCCCTCCTCCTCCCGCGCCACTCGGCGCTTCCCCGCGCACCCCGCCGTCGCTGCTGTTGTTGCGCCGCCGAAGCAGGATGGGGGAATGTCGGAGAGAGAGGAGGGGGAGAGGGCTGCGGGAGGAGGAGGTCGGCGACACAGGAAGGAGGGGAGGGGGAGAAGGAGGAGGGGAGGGGAGGAGGAGGAGGAGGAGGCACGATAAGGGGGGGTGGGGGGTGGGGAGGAGGAGGAGGGGGGTGGGGTCTGGAGGGGGGAGGGTAGTTTAGGATTTTAATTTTTTTTTTTTTAACGTTAAATTCTAACGTTTAGTTGACGGAAGGAGATGTTTTGATCGAAAATTTTATTACGGAAGAGTTTATTTCATGTAAGCGTCTATTAGATCTTATTTTGCTTCTGAGATAAATCTAAGATTTTTTTTTTTTTTGGATACTTGATAGAGTGTGTCATTATATTTTGTGGTGCGCTTAATAATTTCTCATAAAAATCCGTCACTCAACAAATATTAAATTACGATCTCTTATAGATCTGAAGAAACTCTGACTCTCATGGAAGAAGAAGAAGGAGAAGAAAACTCGAAGACGACGACGACAACTCCGATCCCCGAAGATACGACCCGGGACTGGTCGGACCTGACCCCGGTCCTCCTCGCCAACGTCTTCCGCCGCCTCGACCTGGCCGACCGCTGGGCCGGCTCGTTGCTGGTCTGCAAATCCTGGCTCGACGCGTCCAAGGACCCGTCCCTCTTCCGGTCCTTCGACCTCGAGCCCCACTTCGAAGCGGCCGGATCTGGCAGGTCCGACTCGGCCGGGTGGTGGACCCCCGAGTTCAGGCGCCGGGTCGACTCGCTGCTCCGGTCTGTGGCGGAGTGGAGCGGTGGGGCCGTGAGGGAGGTCAGGGTCCGGCACTGCTCCGATGGGTCTCTCTCCGTCCTTTCCGAGAGGTATCATTATGTTTTGCTTGTTTCAACACAATTGTGTGTGAATGGAATATGAAAAAAAAAAAAAAATCTAACTCATCAACATGTCATGATTATAGGGATTGGCACCATAAATAATAGAGGAAACTAAATTGATACAAGCGAAACAAATAAGATAGAAAGACACGATCTGATTGTTCACAGACACTACATGACGTTTATTTATAACATGAAGATTATAGTTTGTGATAAATTGACAACTCATCTTTTAAATATTATTTAATACGATGAGTGACAAGTGACAACGTTATTCCAGAGAATTGTTTCTTGTGTTATAGTTAATGAGATAAAAGATTATTATTTACACAATATTTCTTTTATATTTGATTTTGTTTATTGCATATGCAGGTTACTTTCGATTGAGTTTTGATATGTTTTTGAAATAATTTATCTTATTCTTTTGGTTATAGAAGAAGTCAATAAATTGTCAAATATAGATTAACACAAACTTATGGAACGAAATCGTATCTAGATAAATAAATCATCTAAGTTAAGCTACGTTGTTAAGATTAATTATATTTAGGATTAGATTTATGATTAGATTCCTTCCCCTATATGGATACATATCTCTTCTCCTACTCCTATCCGGATTTAGGATCTCTTCTCCTACTCTTATCCGGATATGGATACGTTCTCTCTATAAATATTTATAGTTGTTGTATGATTTTAGGATTGGTCTGGTTTGGGTTTACCTAGACGGGCTTGGTCTAAATGACTCAATTGGAATGCAAACGGACCCGATTGCCACCCCTTGCTGTGAGTGAGGTCTGGTTCAGGCACTGCACCAATTGATCCCTTTCCATCCTTGCCAACAGTTAATATTGTCAGGGTTAGTATTTTCATTATGCATCAAAAATGATAAGAAAAGGTTATAATTACCGTAAGAAACCATTCTTCTAAGATTAGTTTGTGCTAGTATGCATTTATTCTCAAACTTCGTGTATTTGGCTGTTGAATAGTCTGATTCTGGGATACATTCTTTCTTTATGTTTATAAAATTAAATTTCAATTTCAAGTCATTAATTAAGTTTCTTTTTTTTCTTTCAAAAACAAATACATATTAAGGAATGTGATGAACATGTCATTGTTAGTTAGTTGTAATATTTTCTTATATTTTATAGATATTGCAATAGTTGTAACCCGGACCTCAAATAAAATAATAAGTCATAGCTCATCTAGTGGCATAGATGAAAAATGTGATAGTTCTAATAAAAGATTCTGTATCGAAACGATCCGAGCTTCGACTGGTTGGACTTGATGCCAATACTCCTCTCCAACTTGTTTTGTTTTGCCGACTCAAACTATAACATTGATGGAATGATGTTCCATGTTGATATGCCAATCCTGCCTCGACTTGTCCAACCCTCCCTCTCCAAATTATTCGACCTCTGGTCGTATTTTGGCGTGGTAATGGTTGGCTGGTCCAAGTCAACTGGGTGGTAGACTATCGAGTTCAGGCTGCAGTTTGACTCGCTCATCCAGTCGTTGGCGGAGAGGGGAAATAGGGTTGTTTGGAAGGTCCAGGTCAGGTATTATTTGCTCTTCATACATGTTGACACGACATTTCATATTCTTAGGGTACAGGGTTAGGGTTTGATTATCCAACATGTAAAACGAATCATTGACCTTTCTGTTGTCTCATGTATATTGTATGAATATCAGACATTGTTATAAGTCAAACATAATAAGAGAGGTATGATCATTGTGAAAATCTTTTCTTAACTTATAGGAGGTCACTGACAGCAAAATTGATTCATGACATCTCTGTTTATAACTCATGTTAATGTCATCATTGTCATGAGATTTGAAGGATTTATTCTTAAGTTTGTACAAGTATTCATATTTTTCAAGCTTTTGGTGCTTTTAGCTGGCTCATATGATTCGCGCTTATGGCATCCTTGTGCACCTTCATACTCCATTGGAGAAGTTGGTGAATACTTTCCTCTTCTGCAAGCATCGAGGTTGTATTGTGTCATCTCGATATAAAATAGCTTAAAGGAGACACAGAGTGTCATGATATGATATTTCAAAGAGTTGGAATGCATGCGAGTTTTCTGGGAATTGAGGCAGTGTGTAGGATGGTCCACTATATTATATGATAGAGTATTTTTTTCGAGATTACGAGTTCTTTAGGGAATTAAGGTGAATGTGATGGTCCAGTGTTGTATGATAGAGTATGTTTTTTTTTCTTCTCTAAGGTTCATAGCTTAATAATTATTCTGAGTATACTACCCCTCCTACTTTCCGTCATTAGCGGAGGGAGAAGAGGGCGAGTGGGGTTATATGACCCCACTAAAAAAAAGGTATATATATATATATATATATATATATATATATATATATATATTGCTAGCATATCTCTCCTTTGCTCCAAAAGGAATCTTGTCCATCAATCCACAGATAGAAGCACAACACCCCAAGCTAATCTCACTAGTTTTGTAGCATTCTTTTATTTCTTGCTTTCCTGGTTCCCACTTTACATACGCGGCTGTCAGTTCCGTCGTTCTATTTTCTTTCAATTGCATATAGATATGGAACCACCAGGGTGGTTTCATTATTATGGAACCATCCTATGTTACATAGGTTGGATTGTGATTGAGTGGGTGATATTAAAAGGTGGTGGGGTCTACACCTTTTAATCTCAATCACCCAATCCAAATCCAACCTATGTAACATAGGATGGTTCCATAATATGAAACTACTCGGATGGTTCTAGCGCATTTCGTATGTGTGTGTATATATATATACACCAACATACAAATAGCAGCAATATCCATTGGTGTACTTGCTTTAATTTAAAGTTGGTTCTAGTCTTGCCTATTGCAACTACAACTGTTGAAAAAGTATTTTCGACGTGAAGGTTATCAAGAATACACTTTGTAACTGAATGAGAGATGAATTTATGAATGATTGTTTGGTGACATACATTAAATAAGATGTTTTCACAAAAGTTGAAAAGGAAGATATCTTGCACTTTTTAAAATATGAAGCAATAGGGGATTATTTTAAACAGTTATTGTCAGTTATGATGTAATGCAACTAATTATAATATGGCTTTGTCATCAAAATATTTTGTGATTAATTTATGCTATTATTTATATATATATATATATATATATATTTATAATTTTTGATTAAAAATCTACTAGTCGATTTTAATCCCACTGCTGCGCCACTGCTTACCATCCGCTCAAAATGATACACAATCGAGTATTCCTAATGTTTGACCGAAGTGAAATTTGATAGTTCCTCCGTCACTTGCTCTATGGTGGCTGACCATTTCTATTGGTTTTTCTTCTTGATATTGGAATGACGTAAGTCATTACTTCTCAAAAGTTGCACAAATTACATATTCATTTTATTCTAGGTTTTCTGTTGTTGAACTATCTAGATGCCAGTTATCTTCGAATATTTCTCTAACCTTGTCTTGAACTGAAAAATTCTGATTCTTTGCTGTGGGATACTACTTGTTCTGCATCTTGTAGGAATGAATGTATGTTCTGTAAACGCAGCACTACGTTTGAGTTAGGCTTTATTATACTGTATAAGATAGTGCTGCTTCTGAATGAAAATATCTAAATGTGGTGTATTTTGCATAGTTTAAAGTATCGGCCGATACCGATCCGATACGGTCGATACCGATACAGTTTGGCATGTCCCGATCCGATACCGACCGATACCCGATACTGACCGATACCGACATTAGAGGTCTCTTTTCCAGTCAATTCGGCAAAAAAAATTGAATTAAAAAGACCAATTAGAAAGGATGTAAAAGCATAATAAGGTTGTAAAAACATATAAAAGAGGAAAACTTATCTATCGCATATAAATCAATCGACAAGGATGACTACTATTTCATTCAATATCAAAAATACTAAGAAACAATATTGAAAATACTTTAAATTATGCATAATTGTATAAAATATATTCTCTAAAATGTCAATAATTTACTAATAGTTGTTTGCTTTCCGATACCAAAAAATTCGATACTCCGATCCGAAACCGTCGATACTACCGATACCGCCGATCCCGATACTTATAGGAATGGTCCGATACCGATACTTTGAACCTTGGTATTTTGTAGTTAGGAAGTCCACAAAGCCACCATTTACACCATGAAAGATTTTTGAATCTGAAACAAATCAACAATATTGATTTTATTAATGGATGATGTGTAAAAGTCATACAACTATGAATCTATACTACTAATAGAAAAGTTAGGCTTCACCGTGAAAGTTTTTATTCCAAAAATATTCTTGCATATATTTTCTACTAAAAATGAATCATTAAAGTTAATAGAGATATCTAGGTAATTACGGGAGCTCTCTTTGGTCTTCCTAAATAGTCTTTGTATTGCATGCATGTATAAAATAATATATATAATAACATTAATATAATAATAAATTTAAAATAATTAAGACAAATTTTTTTTTTACTCTTCCTAAGTAGTCTTAATAAAAACTAGAATAATTACATTAGCTATCTTTTAGTCTTTCTAATAATAATCTATGAAATACGTGCAAAGCACGTGCATATATAATAGTGACCTTTAATCCTGTTAAAAGCTACGATTGAAGTCTAAAGCGCGGTTAGGTAGGAGACCGAGTCATGTTATCGTAGGATCAAATTTGTCCTTTTGATTGGAGTGGTTCATTATAAGAGCTCCAAGGCTCATTGTAAGAACTTGAATGCTTGGTTTAAGAGTGTAGCAAGAGTGAGCGCTAAACATCAAGTAAAAGACTGTGCATGAAAACTGTCTTGAGACAAGCACTGAGGCTTAGCAAGAGTGTGCGCTATGGTTCGAGATAAGTAAATAAGGTTTAACAAGATTTCCTCAACTACAACATTTTTAAGATCCACCAAGGCTTTCTAGGTGAGCGCTACTGGTCTGTTAGTAAGGCTTATTTGTGGTGCATCAAAAATGAACGTTGCATGCCACTTTGTAGCTGATGACAGTAATTAGCAGTGTTTTAAAAGGCGGCCAGTAACGAGGTGCTTGCCTAGACGCTCATAAGCTATGTTCTTAGTATCTTAAGATACGATATACTATTGTTTCATTACGTATCGGTTAAGTAAATTTTTTTTTACTTAAGAATCATGTTGTAATGTAGGTTTAAGAATTTGGATTATGGAATTAGTATATATGTAAATGGAGAACGGATCCATATCCGTATAGGAGAAGGGATCTATATTCAAATAGGAGAAAAAATTTGTATCCATATAGGAGATATATAAAGATAGAATTGAATATAATCCTAAATCTAATCATATCTTAACACCTCCTTCAAACTTATCATGGGTCAAACAACATGAGTTTGTCCAATAGAAACTGAAATCGTGATGTGAGATGTGACTTTGTAAAAAAATCTGACAGTTAATCAACAGAGGTCACATGTAGTAGAAAAAGTCGGACAAAAAATGCTCACGGATAAAATGACGATAAATCTCAATATGATGTCCGTTCATGAAAAATCGGATTATTTGCAATCTGTATAGCAACATGTTATCACAGTGAAGTGGCGTAGGTCCTCTAGGAGCAATGTCCATATCAGAGAGCAGTCTAGTACATGAACGATCTCCCTAGTAGTGTCAGTCATAGCTCTGTACTATGCCTCAGTAGAAGAATATGCAACACTTATTTCTTGCTTTGCCATGAAATTAATGAATCACGAATAAACAAATAAAATCATGGAGTAGATCGTCTAGTAGTCGGATCTTCTATCCAATTTGTATCAGAAAATGCTCGAAGCTGCAGAGTAGATGTATAAGACATGAATAATGAGCGCATAATGGAATCCTGAAGATATCGAAGAATCTGGAGTAATGCACCATAGTGAGCTGATCGAGGCGCGAAAATGAACTAGCTAACAATACTAACTGTATGAGAAATATGTGGTATGGTCAAACAGAGGTACACAAGTTGACCTACTAGCCAGTCGTTTGTAGCGAGTAGGATCTGTGAGAGGCTCACCATCTGTGGTAAGAAGTTTTACATGAAACTCCAAAAGAGTATCAACTATCCGACTAGAAATAATCTCTAAACTACTGATGAATGAAACTCTGAGTAGCTGCAATCCCTACTGAATCATCGCCAGTCAAAATTATGTCATCCATATAGAGTAAAAGAAGAACTCGTCCTTGCGGTGACGATCACACAAACAGAGAATGATCCTAAGAACATTGCTGAAAACCTGCCTCACAAATAACACTCCGGAAACACTCAAACAAAGCTCAGAAAGCTTGCTTGAATCATAGATAGCATGACAAAGGCGACAAATATGTCCCGACGGAGTAGAAAGATCTGAAAGAGATGCATATAGACAATCTCAGATAAAGAACCGTGAAAAAAGATATTCTTCACATCTATCTGATATAGTGACCATCGACAAACGACAACAGCTAGTAATGTATGAACCGTGATCATCTGAGCAATATGGACAAATGTCTCATCATAGTCAATTTCATGCTCCTGTATAAAACTCCGAGCAACAATGCGAGCCTTGTGTCACTCAATGGATCCATTAAGTCAATACTTGACCTTGAAGACACACTTACAACAAATAGGCTAGGCTAGCCCCCATCTGTGAGTGGAACGACACCAGTCTGTTGAAATGCTCGAAACTCCTCTGTCATAGCCTCATGTCACTCAAGGTACTGAACCACCTCTTGATAAGAACTGGGCTCTTTTATAGTATGAATAACAGTAAGAAAAGAATGAAACTGTAAAGAATATGAGACTAAGGTAGCAAAACCAAACTTGTCCGTTGGACCAGAACAGTCGGGAGTAAAAAGAGTAGGAGGTCGATGAGTATGCTGGGTCTGACGGGGAGGTTGTGGTGGAGGCGTAGATGGTCGAGAAGATGGTATAATAGAGACTGGTGGAATATGTGGAGGATCCTCATTAGACAACGACATAGGCCATCGTAGTAGGAGTACTAGAAGAGGTGGGCAAAGGAGTAGGATTAATGGAAACACTAGACGACGGAGCTGGGAAAAACAAGAAATGAATATCCGGAGGTGGGACATTGAAATAAGGAGAGTACTCTAGAAATGTAACGTGACGAGATATACGAAGACGACGGGCCAAGAGATAATAACAACAATATCCCTTATGCTCGGAACTAAAACCGAGTAAGATACATTTAGTTGATCGAGCTTTTAATTTCGTGCGCTCAGTCAAAGAAAGAAGAACAAAACAAGTGCATCCAAAAGTACGAAGCATACTGTAATAAGGGGGACACGAAAAAAAGACTCTTATGAGGTGTCTGACTAGACAAATCAGAGTAAAGAGTGATATTAATAAGATTAACAGAGGTATGAATGACATCTGTCCAGAACATTTGAGGAACATAAGAGGATAACAATAGAGTACAAACAGTCTCAAGAATATGACAATGTTTTTGCTTGGCTATCCCATTCTGTTCATGAGTGTAAGGGCAGGACTACTGAAAAAGTGTATCGTGAGATTGTAAGATATATCTCAATGTAGTGGAGAGATACTCACGAGCACAATCAGAGCAAAAAATCTTAATCTTAGCATTGAATTAAGTATGAATCATAGTAGTAAACATCCTATAAATGGTAGGAAGTTCGGAACGGTAACACATAATATAGGCCCAAGTATAATGACTGCAATAATCACTAAAGCTCACGTAGTAGAAAAATTTAGTAATAGATGAGATAGGAGTTGGTCCTCATATGTCAGAATGAACTAATTCAAAAATACTACTCGATTTAGATAAACTTTTAGGAAAAGGTAAGGCTAAGTGTTGCCAACTTACAACCCGTACATGTGGATAGAGGAGAAAAAGAAACATGTCCAAGAGCTATACCTTTGGAATAGATTCTTTAGACAGGACTTTAAAATATGAACTAAGCGTCTGTGCTATAAGTCGGCAGCAGACGTGATGATATCAGCATGACTAGAACTCAAAGGTCGAAATAATGAAAGATAAAAAAATTCTAATTGGTACAATCGTTCCTTCCTACAAAGCACAACCAATCATTTGGCCTGTACGAGGATTCTTCACAGAACATGTGAGAGAATAAAAAACAACAATAATCTACTCTCACAAAGACTACTAACTGATATGAGGTGTAAAATAAGATGTGGAATATGTAAAACAAAAGAAAAACTCAAAAATATCGAAAATAATGGAGCCAGATTGAGTGATAACCAGCTAAGAGCCATCAACTGTGTGTAAAGAGGGAAAGTGAGATAGTAAATGTGTAATACTTGATAATAGACTAATGTCAGAAGTCATATGATGAGAAGCACCAAAGTCTAATATTCAAAAAGTAGACATACCAGTAAAAGCAGAAAAAGAAGATACAAAAGAGCCAACAAAGATAAACTGATGCTGGAGCTCTAACTAAGTAAGACGGTGCTGAATATCAGTTGATGTCTGTGTACTATCAACAATGTGAGTCTGAGGTACCGGAGAGTGAGTCGAGGAGGAACCTTTTATCTTTATCCGCTTGAAGAATTGAGTTTCTAAATGTGAGTAGAAAATAATTATCCACCGAGTGATTAGATTTATGACAGTGAGAACAAATTAGACTGGACCGTTGACGAGCATAGCAGGTGGTAGCAGAATGACTAGGCTTTCCGCAATAAGTACATGAAGGACGAGAAGAGGTTCTGGAGGTGGGAGCACGAACTTTCTCAGAAATGGAAGACAAAAAATATCTCGGAATTGCTCAGATAAAGACATCTTAAATTTTTGTTGTTGTTGAATAAGTACTGCTGCTGAGAAGAGATTGTAATTAACTAAACCTTGAGGGGTTATTAGCAAAGACCACCTTTCTTACTGCCCATAGTAAGTAATTTGTAGAGTGGCTATTGTGTTTTCAATGCAAGCTGCTCCCTACCATGAACTGTTGGCTTCAAGCAAAGACACTCTTGGATCTGAAAGGCTTAACACACAAACTGTGGTTCAAAAGAAAGTGGCAAGCGGATCCAAATTTTCCTTCCAATCACATGCAGTTTATGAGCTGCCGAGCTCTCGTCTACATGCGTGATTTTGCATACTCCAGGCGCATGAGCTTCCCAGGCGATGAGTGTCAAAAGGTTCCTTGCAGATGCATTTTTTTTGGGAGAGTGTAGTTTCGGGGAGGTGCGGCAAACTTGCAACTTCCCATCTTCAGGTTCTGCTACAAGCACAGGTGGAGGATTTTGGGTCGAATAGCGTAACACCTACTTACGACTCCAACTCTGGATCTGGAACACCGGTTGTGAATCCGAACAATTAACGTGGCTCAAGTTTGAAACTACTTGTCTGATGACGACGACTTGGAATTTGGTCGGTGAAGACGATAAAGCAGATGTATCTCTCTGAATTGCCCTAGGATTGATAAGTTATAGGCTCTGATACCATGAAACAAATCAACAATATTGATTTTATTAATGGATGATGTAAAAAAAAACATACAACTATATATATATTGACTTTATTAATGGATGATATATATATATATATATATATATATATATATATATGGAGCGGATCGGGAGCCCCGTCCGCTGAGCCCTGCGGGAGCCCCGTCGCTCCCGACCGTTGGATCGAGCGGAGCCCACGTGGGCGTGCGCACGGGCCCTCCGATCCGACGGACGAGGGGAGGGCGGGGCTCGAGTGGGGCTCCGGGGGTGGGTCTTTTGATCCGCCCCCATATATATATATATATATATATATATATATATGGTTTAGAACAGATCCATATCCGTATAAGAAAAGGAATTCGTATCCATATATAAGAAAGAATCCGTATCCATATAGGAGATACATAAAGATAAACTTGAATCTAATCCTAAATCTAATCATATCTTAACACAATCCTACCCAGTTCAACTCTGTATGCTTAGGATGCATAAGCCAGAAGCCTCCTGAACATCATCGATGGCATTTATGTATATTTGGATAAACTAAATGGTTTGTTTATGTTTGCTATGTTGTTACTTTTTTACGCAGGTCACCCAATATTGAAGTCCTCTCAATAAAAAGCAGCCAGAATGTTTCTGACGTTGCCATTTCTAGAATTGCATTCGGCTGTTCGAAGCTCAAAGAACTAGACATAAGCAATTGTTACGAGATATCCTACAAGTCACTTGAAGTGATTGGCCAGAACTGCCCGCACCTTGTAATCCTTAAAAGAAACTTCTTGAACTGGCTTGATCCATCACAGCATGCCGGGATAGTCCCGGATGACTACCTAAGAGCCTGCCCTCAAGATGGTGACAGAGAAGCCGGTGCCATTTCGAAGTTCATGCCAAAGCTGCAGCGCCTCGAGCTCCGGTTCTCCAAACTTTCTAACAAAGGTCTGGTTTCTATTTCTGAGGGGTGTCAGAATTTGGAAGTACTGGATCTCTTTGGGTGTGCAAACTTGACAAGCAGAGGCATCGAGCAAGTTTCGGCCAATCTGAAGAACCTGAACTTACTCGTGAGGCCGAACTTCTACATTCCAAGATCCGTCTTCCAAGCAGAGAGGTATGGGCATTGGAGACTGTATGATGAAAGGTTCCAGACCAATGTTTTCCAGATCTGATCAAATTATTCGAAGTGCAAGGGCTGTTGTCATTTTAAGAAACTCTTTTTTAATAATGTAAGAGATGCTATAAAGCTATGTTGTATAATTATTTTGTAAATGCTTTTCTATGAACCTAATGTATGTATATGTCGTTGTATTGTTCTATACAATCATATTCAGTAGCATCTCATATGGGTTATGCATTAATCATTATTTGGTGTTTTTGAGATATATGATGGTTCATTTCAGGTTTAAGCTATGTTGTCGATTTTTTCAAGTCGTTTCCTGGAAAAGCTACTTTTCTCATTTAACTTGGGGAAAAGAGGATTATTGGCACCCCTTTGTCTCATTATCAGAATTTGAGTATGCTTTATTAATCCTCGTTTTGGTATTTTTTTTTCTCGTTTCCGCAGCAATGAAGTTCACCAGGGGGCATATAATTTTGTTTGGCCTTGATACAACTTTTGAAAGTTGCTTATGCTCATCTTTTTTGAAAAGTAGCACATATTATGTTTCGGTAAAAATTACTAGACGGTTTTTTTGTTGTTGAAACGTTTCTTGGGTTGCTTTGGAAACATAGCACGTTCCTTTTAAATTTATGTGAGATTCTATCTTAATACCTTTACATTTTATTAGTACATGTTAAATTTCTGCATTGGAAACCAGGTTCGGTCTAGACAGCGGCTGACATAATATCTTAATATATTAAATTGCAACAACACGGAAAAAAGAGGGGAAGAAGAATACATAATATTTTCGTGAGTTTTCTATTCTATGGATAATGTTGAGGGGTTTTAGTTAGGCCGGTTATTACCGAATGTGGCGGAGGGACGGGAGCGGAATTTAATCCAAAAATTTTAGTCCAAATTTTTTGAATTTTTTTTGAAAAAAATGAAGATTATATCTATGGAGTTTTCTAATTACAAAGATAGTCCGCATAATTTTAAAAAAAGGGTAAGGTGATAATTTGTTAGGATAGATTCAATGTGAATTACTTGATTATTTGAAAAAATATTTTAAATTATTTGATTATTTGGACAAATCTTTTTAATTTATTTGGTGAATTATTTGATTATTTGGATAATTTTTTTGATTTATTTCGAGAAATACTTTAAATTATTTGATTACTTGGAGAATTGTTTTTAATTTACTAGTAATTTGCACATACCAATATTTTATATGGTATTATTAAAAAAATTAGAACTTTGTCTAAATTATATTCAAATATTATAAATATGATTTAAATTATAATTTGTTATAATTATATCTTTTAAATTTTGGATATGTGTTTAATTAGATAATATCTTGTAGTTAATTTAAATAAATTTATAATATTGAATATATTTTATGATGGCTTATATGTTCAAATGATTTTTAATTTTTTTCCTCAACTACGTAAGAACCCACGTGGTAGTTAAATTTTTTTTTTATATTGCTAATTGATGATATACATGCGGCTTAGACGGCTCCTTTTTGAGCCGTTTCTAAACCACATTATAATAGTAGAGATATTTTAAATATGATTTGAATATATTTGAATTATAATTTGTTATAAATATATCTTTTAAATATTTGATATGTGATTAATTAGATAATATCTTGTAGTTAATTTAAATATAATTTAAATATATCTTTTAAATATTTGGTGAATTATTTGATTATTTGGAGAAACTATTTTGATTTATTTGGTTTATTTGATTATTTGGAAAAATCTTGTAAATTAATTTGGAAATTATTTTTAATTTATTTGGTGAATTATAAGATTATTTGTATAAATCTTTTGGTTTTTGAAAAAATTATTTTTTTAATGAGCATCTTAATTTAGAAAACACTTTTAAAAGATAATAATATTTTATTTGAAGAAAACAATTTTATACAAGAAAATATAAACACAATACACACATATTTACAAACTAATAAGAAATCTTTTTGATTTATTTGGTGAATTATTTGATTATTTAAAAAAATTATTTTAATTTATTTAGTGAATTATTTGATTATTTGGAGAACTATTTTAATTTATTGGTGAATCATTTAAATTATTTGATTATTTGGAGAAATATTTTAATTTATTGGTGAATCATTTGATTATTTAGAGAATTTTCTTTGATTTAGTTGTGAATTATTTGATTATTTAAAAAAATTGTTTGGAAAATCTCTATTAATTTAATGCGGCATAGAACCCACTCCAAATTAAGTCGTCTAAGTCGTATGTTGATAGGTGCTCAGTTCATTACCTCATCATTTACCTTTAGTGGAGCAGTGCATAATGCATAACAGAGTATCAGAAAATCAGAAGAGGAGCTAAGCAGCTCAAATCTCCAATCCAGCTCATCATCATTGCAACCTATAAATGTCTACCAACTCACCGACTTTCCAGCTCAGACAAATAAGCCAACTCACCAACTTGCCAACTCAGAGGAATATGCTATCTCGTTTCCATCTGAATTAACTGCCAAGAGTATCTGGGAGCCATGTATCAGAATCTATAAATATGAGCTAGGAAGTGAATGTAATTAGATTGAAAAATGTACTGAGCTTGTGTTTTCATTTTCTAGTCTTTCTTTTTCTTGAATCTGTAACCAACTTCTTCTTCTCCATTCAATAAATCATAATTCGTTCTTCTCCAAATTGTGTGAATATTCTTCGAATCTTCCATTAAAATGACATGATTTGCTAGGTCTTCACCACTCTCAACTCAATTTGGGACGAGACCTAACATATGTATATCATCAACCAATTAATTTAAAAACTTTAAAATATTTTTAAGTAACTAATTGTTTTCTCACGTAGGTGGAAAAAAATTAAAAGCCTAAAATTTTCCTAACTACTTGACATATGTAAATCATAAAATATTTTAAAATTTAAACTACTAAATGATATTATCTAAATAAATTATAACAAAAATTTTAAAAACATATTTATAAGAAATCATAATTAAATTAATTCAAATTATATTTAAAATATTTTAATATAATTTAAATTTCTATATTTCAGTAATATCGTACATTTTTTCCTTTTCTATATTTAAAATATTTAAAATATTCTAATATAATTTAAATTTTCTATATTTCTATATTTCTATATTTCTATATTTCTATATATTTATATTTCAATAATATCGTAAATTTCTATATTTAAATTTATTTTATGTGCAATCTACGTACATTTGCTAGTATTTTTTAATTTATTTGATGAATTATTTGATTATTTGGATAAATCTTTTAATTTATTTGGAGAATTTTTTTTTAATGAGTATCTTAATTTACAAAACAATTTAAAAATATAATACTCATGACTATTTACTTTGAAGAAAATAATTTTATACAAGGAAATATAAACACAATACACACATATTTACACACTAATAATTAATTAATTATGATTTTCGCATATAAGTCCATTAAATCTCATATTTTTTTAAATAAGTTTTCAGAAGTTATGAATTTCTTTAAAAAATCTTGTAGTAAATAGAGTTATGAGTCCATTAAACCAGATCTAAAATAGAATATTCACCATTTTATGAATTTCTTAAAATAAATTCTAGTAATTTGCCATTTGTCTGTGTTGAATAGGGTGTTCTTAGACACTCAAAAATTTAGAATTATTTTTATTATTTGATTATTATTTTTATTATTTGATTATTATTTTCGACAATGTCAATTTGGTATCGAAAATAGTCAACTACTTCTGATGACATAAAAAAATTCTTGAAAAAACCTATACTTTTACCGACAATCTTTATGTTCTCTCGTAAACACAAATTTATTTCCGACAATATCTAGTATTTCTCGTAAATAAAACATTATATACCTACAACTGTAATTGCCCTCACAATTAGGTTAGTATTTTCGACGGTGTTATTTGTCCTCAGAAATAATAATAGTCTTTTTCGTGAAAAAATATTCTGATCGAAAATAGTTTTGGCGCCAACAACTTCCTCCAATTATTGAGTAATTCCGACAAAAAATAGCTCTTTTCGCAGCGCGCTTTATGTGTCAGAAATAATACTGACTTTTTTGATCGCGCTTTATGCGTCAAAAATAATATGGACTTTTGTTTGATTATTATTTCCGACAATATCTACTTGGTATCGGAAATAGTCAACTACTTCCCATGACATAAAAAAAATGCTTGAAAAAATCTATACTTTCACCGACAAAAGTTATGTTCCCTCGTAAATACAAATTTATGTCCGATAACATCTAGTGTTTCTCGTAAATAAAGCATTATTTACGAACAACTGTAATTGCCCTCGCAATTAAGCCACTATTTTTGACGGGGCTTATTTGTCCTCATAAATAATAATACTCTTTTTTGAGAAAAAATATTCTGGTCGTAAATAGTTTTGGCTCCAACAACTCCCTCCAATTATTGAGTAATTCCAACAAAAAAATAGCTTTTTCCCGAGAGCGCTTTATGCGTAGGAAATAATATGGACTTTTATGAGAGACTTCCGATGGAACAAATTTTTTTGTCGCAAATACGACTTTTTTCGAGAACCCTCGTAAATGCTCGTCGCAAATGAGGGTTTCTTTGTAGTGGTATCTCACTCATTTGGAGACTGTTGATGATATTTGTGACAGCATCCAGAGACATCTGCTCTAGCCCCCTTCTTATGATGATACTTCCTTAGCGAGCTCATGTTCGAATCTTCGCCTGGCTTCCGGACAAGTATACCTTGCCTTGTTGTACTGCTTAAATTCAGTTATTATTGCTCATATATTATGTACTATGAATATTATAACTGTGCGCGTCTGAGATTGACTCGGGTGTAGTCGACGAAGGCGTCGTTCTTAGGACTTGTGTTTGACCTAGTGTCTAGTAGACGCACCTAAAGTTGCAAGGTTATCATTATAAATCCGAGGCCTTGTTACGTATCATTTCACATCAAGAAGTGAGTTCATGATTGGACACGGGCTTACGCACTCGACTGGCCATCGGTGCGAGTAGAACGTGTGATGGTACTTAGCATAGTTGTATAGCTCTATGTGACTTGTATTATAGTTACGAGATGTCAACGTCGTACTTGAGACTTGTACATTGGCATTGGGCGGGGAGGACAACTGGTAGGCGTATGGGACACCCACATTGGTAACCGTAGTATCCCGAGGATCTACGGAAACTGATGACCTCCTTTATGCAGATAACGTGTTCTTCGGAGCGATACTGACGTATATATTTATGCAGATCCTACGTTCTTCGAAGCATTATAGGCATTACATGTACAGATACTACGCTCTTCAGAGCGTTGGACGTTATGCCTAAACCTACCCATGCGTATCAAGGTTGTCCTCAGATTGCATACACTTAGAAAGATATAACACCCTCTTTACTATTCAGTATTTATATTATGGCATGTTGTCACGCCCCTGTCCCAAAATACGTAGGACTAGGAATACGTAAGCATGCCAGCCGTATGTATATGACAACTCCAATATATGGAAACCATATACACACGTACACTGTAATATGAATATTCACTCACATGTGGTATATATTTTGTCACAAGTCACATAAAATACTAATCTCATCCACAAAAATAAGTCATAGTAAAGAAATAACTAAACCAGAATAATGAGTCTGAATAATCCAAAAATGATAGTCGGGTGGAGACAAATCCACTACCAATGGCTATATCAATACTAAAATGAGAGAGGAGGATAAATCTCTAATATAAAATAAGATGATGATAGAAGTGTATCAGCTAAGAGAATCCATCGCTAGAGATAATCAAAGATGCTCAGAAGGTAAGATCTCCTCGGAAGAAAAAAATGCGTCAGGTCCTGGCCCGTACTCCTGCGGATACTCCTGATCGTCTATACCTGGCAAGGGACCAGGTCCTCAGAGGGACGTAACAAGATACATAGAAGCATGCCAATTGAATACAGTAAAACATGCATAATAGGCAGAAAATATATAAGTACGCTGTACTAGACAATCTATATGAAATGCATAATGAGGACAACCTTTTCGACGTATGGGCAGGGGTAGGCTACTCTATCTATCTCATAACTCACACACACGTCCATGAACATCATCAGCCGTCATACCGCGATGGTAGCGACCATCGTGACACCATCAGCCAATATACCGCAAGGGTAGTGACCATCGTTACACAACTACCGTAGTGCGTACTAGTTACTACAGTTTACCAAAGTGGATATAGCCCATACGCCTACTGATTGTCCTCCCCTCCCATGATACTATATGTCAAGTGTGTGTCAACATATATATTATATAATTATGACTGAAAGAAAACACATATATAAAAATATATAAAAATATGATAAGCATGCAGAGTACTGTAAGCAATTTGGCAAGGTATACTTGCCTGGCAAGAAAGTTGTGAAGTGTAAACGTCTAGGCGTCAAGCACACAGGATCAGAAACTACGGCCTCCAAATAAACGTCTCCGGATGCTGAAATAAACATCACCAACGTTCCCAGAATAAGCGAGATAGCTAAAAAATACTACCATTTCGTCTAATTTGGATACAAGGACAAAACAGTAAGTTCGGGTCGAAGCGGGGTCCACAGTGGCAAACTTTGTACCGAAATGTGTGCCAGAGGTAAATGTCTCTAAATGGAACAAATTATAAGTTAAAAAAATTCTAAACGTTGATACGAACTCAACGGTATGTCCAATTTTGGATTCCGGTGAGCCGGTCACAAATTCGCCCTTAAAGTCAACCCATGAGGCCCGCAAATAGGCGACTTGGTCAACGGTCTCATAATCGCGTGAAACTTGGGTCACAGGACCAACGTGATACCACGAATTCAATGACATAAGTTTTGTCACATTTCGACGAGCGTACACAAAATGGGGTGGTGTTTTGTAAAAGCCACGATACGGGGATATTTTGCGGATACGGATTGATTTCGACGCGCACACACGTCCGAATCAATTTTTGCGAAAGCCCACACGTCAGGACATACCATACGCGCTTTTCGGTACAATTGGTATGCGACGAGACGATCCCGTTTGGCAGGGCACGCTCTGTATCACAAATTTTAATGTTTTGAAAATAAGTTTTTCTGAGATTTCTACCTAATTTATCTCTGGATCTATCACCAAATAAAATAAACTAATTAACAGAAAATGATCTTGGTTATATAGGCTTTATACAGCAAAAATTATATTTCGATTTGGATGTCTACGTTGGAAGTTATCGGCCTCAAAACATAGGTCGTTGGGGCAGTTCATAATAGTTTAAAAGTATAGTTTTTTCTCAACTTGGCTTCGATTTCTACCTAATTTTGAACGATGTTCGAATGAAACTAATTAATGGAGTTTAGAGAGGGATATGTTGTGATCATATCGACGAAGACGGATCAGAAAACGGTCGAGAGGTGAGACGAAAAATGACACGTGAAGGAGGGGTCGTCGCTGCCAACTCCTGCTGCGGTTGCGGTCGCGATTTGCTGTCGCGGCCGACGGCTCTCCGGCGACGACGCGGGAGTGCAGGGGTCCGAGGTCGGAGGCGTGGAGATGTAGACGTCAGAGGTTAGGATTAGGTTTAGGGTTTAAATTATTAGATATATATATATATAGAGAAGGGGCGAGGGTGATAAGAGACCTGGGCCGCGAGGGGGGGGGGAGTTGCTGCGGCTCGCGGGGGAAAGGTTAGCAGCGGGGTTGGGGTTTAAGTGATTAGGCTTAGGTTTAAGGTTATAGTTTTAAGGGTTTTTAATGATTTCTTTTTCTTTTCTTTTCTTTTTTTTGTTTTTATTTCTATTATTATTATTATTATTATTATTACTATTATTATTATTATTATTATTATTATTATTATTATTATTATTATTATTATTATTATTATTATAATCACTAACATTATTATTATTATTATTATTATTATTATTATTATATATTATTTACATATATATATGAGGTATAAAATCCAGAAAAAAACATTTGTTCACAAAATTAAATTCTAAAAAATCTATCACCCTTCTACAAGGTTTCCTAAAATAAAATAAAATAAAATAAAATAAAATAAAATAATAGTTTTTGTTCAATAATTCTAGATGAGTATTTACCTAGGTAATTAAATCAATAAATTTTATTTTCTAATTAACTAAGAAATAATATAAATTAATAAATTAATTAATTAATTAAATATAATGTTTAAAATTATGGGGTTTTACATTCTACCCAACTTACAAAAATTTTGTCCTCGAAATTAACACTAACCCATATTCGTAATAAATTACTATAACTATTAACACTCCGTTGCTAGCTAGCAACGCTTCTTAAAAGGTTATGACCAGCCATTCTAACACATTTCTCCCTTATTGTCTATACACTATTCTTTTATCCTCTAACTCGTCTACACTACCCAACTTACAAGAATTCTACTAGTAATCAAAGTCTCTCGAGGCTATTGTCTAGGTTGTAAGACGAATTTATTCATTGGGTCAAAAATTTTGGGATACCTGTCTGGAATCTCATAACCATAATTTTTTTCCGTAACCGTCAAGTATCGTAGTCTAATACTGCCATGCCACCTGGCCAGTATGGCTGCAAGTAATTCGACTACTCTACCATAATCGTCTAGCTGCAGCTGTTGCTACCTCGTCAGCGATTTGTCATAGTCATCAGTTCATAACAAGTGCCTTTAACTCTTTCCTAAGCTTAGTCTAAGTTTTAGGGCAACAATTAAGGTCTTGACTAACTTTATAAAACTATTAGAAGTATGAACTAATTCAATAATCCAATAAATTTCTGTTAGACTAAGGGATGCTATTCATGGTTTAAAAATAACAAGAGAACACAGATATTGCTATAGTGCATATACATAAGGGTTATCATTATGAACTCATCTTTTAGTTATTAATCATTACTAACCCATTTATGTTTTAACTAACAAAATAAAGGGTGAGGTTGAAGTAAATCAAATAATTCATGATGGCACGAATAAATGCAACTATGATAGAAAGAATTAAGAACGAGATAAGGAATGGATATGTAAGAGAAATGAGCCACCCAAGGGGACGAGGTGGTGATAGAAAATATAATACTACTACTACAACTCGTGTCATCCATTAGCATTGCGGGTATGCCACATAGTTAGAATATCAATATATCATCATAACTGCTAAACCACCATATATATAATTCTACATCTATTTATACACCTAAGATCTCGTGTCATAATAGGGTCATGAGTATGCAATAAAAAATATAACTAAAAGGTCGTACCTGCATCTATGACTTCCTGTGTCTGTGCTCTCATATTCGTCATAATGAGTGCTTGTCCTTATCCTTGGTCATTCAGCTGGGGTCTAGCCTTTTCTATTTGGGCAGACTGTAGAAGCAGTGGTGGGTCCCTTTGGTATCCTATACTTTAGGGTATATGCGGTGTCCCAGATTCTAATGCCATTGACCTCTGAATCTTCTGAGAACATTCTCGGGTTTGGTGGTAACTTGAGCCACATAACATGCACTGCCTCAATCGACGATGAAAATCTCTTAGAATATGATCTATCATACCACAAAAGTGACAAGTATATAGCTCCTTGGTTGGATATGGTGCGGCACTATATGATTGTTGGTATACCAAAGGGTGTCTGATGGGCCCTCCTTGTTGTGTCCTTGCTGATCCTTGGTGAATTCTCTGTTGATTTTTGTTTCCCGTGCTGATGGCCTCCTGGATCTTGGCCTCTGTCAATAACTCGGCATAAGAGATCCGGGACTGTGAGCTAGTGTAGTGCTGGAGCTCCTGAGTCAGCCCGCGATGAAACCTCTTAGCCTTCTCCAAGTCATTAGGTATTAGGACAGCGCCATATTTACTGAGGCGGCTAAAATCTGTATCATACTCGTCAACTGTCTTGTTCTCCTACTCCAGATGGAGGAACTGATCGTACAACGCATCCCTTACAATGTCCAGGAAGTACTTCCTCTCAAAGAACTCCAAGAATTGTTCACAAGTCTGATGCGTACCCAACTGGCGCTCCATTGATTCCCACCAGTGATGAGCATTACCTCTAGCTGGGTCCTTACGCCTGTCATCCATTGATCTGTAGGCAGCTGCAATGCTTCTAACAACTTCTTGGTGTTGGCAATCCAGTTTGTGGTCTCCTCTGGACTCTCAATGCCTTTATACGGCTTAGGGTCCATCTGTACAAAGTTCTTGACTGAACCAACTCGAGCTTGCGGTACTGAAACTAGTGCCTGGGCTGGTGCAGGGGCTAGTGTAGCCATTCTCTCAAGTACTGCCAGAAATTCTAGCCTCTGCTCCGCCGCTTGCTGCCTCTGCTCTACAGCCTGTGCGGCTGCCTGCTGACTCTGTTCCTGCATTATCATCTGGAAGAATTGGAACAACTGTGTCTGGATATCCTGCGGTGCTGGTGGAGCTGGAAAAGTCCTATTAGGCACCATGGAAGGAGTTGATGGAACTGGACTGTTAGTCAGTCCATCTGGTCACGGAAGTGAGGAGTCATTGAGGACTCTCCTGGTGATTGGCCGTTGACCCCTGGAGACGTGTTGTCCACGGTGGCGGCACGTCCGCTACGCAAATTCATCTCTCTACAAGAGATGATCGGAGGATTAGGAAGAGTACATGAATCAAGCAGGATACAAGCACTTAAGTAGGACATATTGGAAGGAATGTGAGTTGTAGTCAAGTGTGGATGAGATCTAAAACTCTAATCCTAGGTGCATGACAGTTCGGTACAGTTACGTAACCGAAATGGCTAACTCGACCTGCATGGGCCACCACAAAAATATGTCATGTCCCAGTCCCAAAAATACATAGGACTAGGAATACGTAAGCATGCCAACAGTATGTATATGACAACTCCAATATATGGATACCATATACACACCTACGCTGTAATATGAATATTAACTCACATGTGGTATATATTTTGCAAAAATTCACAGAAAATACTAATCTCATCCACAAAAATAAGTCATAGTAAAGAAATAACTAAACCAGAATAATGAGTCTAAATAATCCAAAAATGATAGTCGGGTGGAGACAAATCACCACCAATGACTATATCAATACTAAAATGAGAGAGGAGGATAAATCTCCAATATAAAATAAGATGATGATAGAAGTGTATCAGCTAAGAGAATCCATCGCTAGAGATAATCAAAGATGCTCAGAAGGTAAGACCTCCTCGGCAGAAAATAATGCGTCAGGTCCTGGCTCGTACTCCTGCGGATACTCCTAATCGTCTATACCTGGCAAGGGACCAGGTCCTCAGAGGGACGTAACAAGATACATAGAAGCATGCCAATTGAATATAGTAAAACATGCATAATAGGCAGAAAATATATAAGTACGCTGTACTAGATAATCTATATGAAATGCATAATGAGGACAACCTTTTCGACGTATGGGCAGGGGTAGGCTACTCTATCTATCTCACAACTCACACACACGTCCATGAACATCATCAGTCATCATACTGCGAGGGTAGCGACCATAGTGACACCATCAGCCGATATACCGCGAAGGTAGCGACCATTGCGACACAACTACCGTAGTACGTGCTAGTTACTACGGTTTACCAGAGTGGATATAGCCTATACGCCTACTGATTGTCCTCCCCTCCCATGATACTATGTGTCAAGTGTGTGTCAACATATATATTATATAATTATGACTGAAAGAAAACACATATATAATGCATATATAAAAATATGATAAGCATGCAGAGTACTGTAAGCAATTTGGCAAGGTATACTTGCCTGGCAAGAAAGTTACAAAGTGTAAACGTCCAGGCGTCAAGCACACAAGATAAGAAACTACGGCCTCCGAATAAACATCTCCGGATGCTGAAATAAATATCACCAACATTTCCAGAATAAGCAAGATAGCTAGAAAATACTACCCTTGTCCAATTTGGACACAGGGGCAAAGCGATAATTTCGGGTCAAAGCGGGGTCCATATGTGGCCCACTTTGCACCAAAATGCATGTCAGAGGTAAAGTTCTCTAAATAGGACAAATTATAGGTTAAACAAATTTTAAACGTCGATACGAACTCAATGGTATGTCCAATTTTAGATTTCGGTGAGCCGATCACAAATTCGCCCTTAAAGTCAACCCGTGGGGCCTGTAAATAGGCGACTTGGTCAACTGTCTCAGAATCGCGTGAAACTTGGGTCACAGGACCAGCGTGATACCACGAATCTAATAGCGTAAGTTTTGTCGCATTCCGACGAGCGTACACAAAATGGAATGGTGTTTTGCAAAAGTCATGATACGGGGACTTTTTGCGGATACAGGTTGATTCTGACGCGTACACACGTCCGAATTAATTTCTACTAAAGCCCACACGTCAGAACATACCATATGCACCTTTTGGTGTAATTGGTACGCGATGAGGCGGTCCCGTTTGGCGGGGTGCGCTTCGTATCACAAATTTTAATATTTTAAAAATAAGTTTTTATGAGATTTCTACCTAATTTATCTCTGGTTCTATTACCAATTAAAATAAATAATTAACAAAAAATGATCTTGGTTATATAGTCTTTACACAACAAAAAGTATATTTTCATTTGGATGTCTACGTTGGAAGATATCGGTCCCGAAACATAGGTCGTTGGGGCAGTTTATAATAGTTTAAAAGTATGGTTTTTCCTCAACTTGGCTTCGATTTCTACCTGGTTTTTAATGATGTTCGAATGAAACTAATTAATGGAGTTTAGAGAGCGATAGGTTGTGATCATGCTGATGAAGACGAATCAGAAAACGATCGAGAGGTGAGACAAAAAATGGCGTATGAAGGAGGGATCGTCGCTGCCAACTCCTACTGTAGTTACGGTCGCGATTTGCTGTCGCGGCCGGACGACGGCTCTCTGGAGGTTATAAGGGGGTGCAGGGGTCCGAGGTCGACAACATGTAGATATAGACGTCAGAGGTTAGGGTTAGGGTTAGGGTTTAAATTATTAGAGAAGGGGCGAGGGTGATAAGAGACCTGGGCCGGGGGGGGGGGGGGGGGGAGTTGCTGCGGCTCGCGGGGGAAAGGTTAGCAGCGGGGTTGGGGTTTAAGTGATTAGGCTTAGGTTTAAGGTTATAGTTTTAAGGGTTTTTAATGATTTCTTTTTTTTTCTTTTTTTTCTTTTTATTATTATTATTATTATTATTATTATTATTATTATTATTATTATTATTATTATTATAACTATATATTATTTACATATATATATGAGGTATAAAATCCAGAAAAAACATATTTGTTCACAAAATTAAATTCTAAAAAATCTATCACCCTTCTACAAGGTTTCCTAAAATAAAATAAAATAAAATAATAGTTTTTGTTAATAATTCTAGATGAGTATTTATCTAAGTAATTAAATTAATAAATTTTATTTTCTGATTAACTAAGAAATAATATAAATAAATTAAATAATTAATTAAATAAATATAATGTTTAAAATTAGGGGTTTTTACACATGTACTTTTTGTACCTTGTTACATCCCTCTGAGGACTTGGTTCCCTTCCAAGTTATTTGAGCATATTGCATGAGGCTTGATCTAGTGGAGTGTTGAACATTGTTGCAGGTATCTTTATATCTTTCATCTATTACAGTTATGTTCTACTTTCTATTATGATTCTGCTTTTATATCCTAGTGTTTATAGGCTTATATTGTTCTCTTGGCCTATTCGAACAGATATATTATTGGGCTGCAGATTAATGATGCGTACCATCCCTTCTTGAGATTTATTTATCATGAATTAAGATTTAAGTTAGTTGTTGGATGTTAGAACTAGATATTTAGCTTGACCACTTGACCGTGGACAACGTAAGTGCACTTCGTCGGGTCCATTAAATTGGAAAGTCCTACGGAGTCGTACCAGCTGGCCATTGCTACGTGTCTGGTCCAACATATTTTGGGACTGGGGCGTGACACCCTAACAATTAACCTATCCAAGGGTCCAATATCTCATGTTACTAAGACGACAAAGCCACCTACAATACATGAGTCTTATACTTTTAATGACGATGAAGTCATGGAGCTCTTCGAAGTGTTGATGAAGGGAAACAAACTCAAGCTACCCGACATCAGGCACCCCAACGAGGCATGCAAGGTCAAAAACCCTAATTACTGCCACTACCATCAATACATCCACTACGCCACACGTGACTGTTATATATTAAAAAGCATATAAAATGACTAATTGACTCCAAAGCTCTCTCTCTCTCTCTCTCTCTCTCTCTTTGGACTATGAAGACAAGACAATCACTGCAAACATTGTGTCTCTCTAGTTCGGTATTTTTCCGACAACTGAGGCTCAAGATGGTGTCATCCCTATTCCTAGGACAACCATGGAGGTCGTTAACCTCCCTCCAGCCCGAGCAGATGGATTAGCTCCCTCCACTACAACAAGAGGTAAAGTCGTGTGGGTTCATCCCGACCTTGTCCCCAAAATAATGCAGTAAGCGATGCCTTATGTGTCTAAATCTAAGAAGACCAAGCCGTGTCACATGGTCTCTCCGTCAACCGATCCGAAAGAGGATGACGAGTGTCCAATCGAACTCTTTGAAATTGAACCATAGGCTCAAAAACTGGATTCGCTGTTGGATCTTCGGTTCGAACAACGGGAACCCCCTAGTGAGGATGAAGTCATACAAGTTAATTTGGGTTATGACGTTGCTCCTAATCTCATCTTCATCAGCGAGAATCTCTCATCAAAAGAACGTGAATCCCTTGTCCAGTTGGTAAAGGAATATATCGACATCTTTGTATGGAACTATGAGGATATGCCAGGCTTAGATTCGCAAATTGTAATGCACAAGCTCAATATTCTGTCCAATGCCAAGCCAGTAAAGCAACAACAATGGCGGTTCCATCCAGATGTGATGAACACCTTTGAAGCTGAAGTAAACAAGTTAATAACAAGCTGATTTATTCGCGAAGAACAACACCTGGATTAGGTAGCTAACATCGTCACAGTCATAAAAAAGAACGGTAAAATCTGAGTCTGTAAAGACTTCCGTGATTTAAATACGGCTTGTCCAAATGACTAATTCCCTCTTCTAATCACAAATGTAATGATCGACAACATTTGTGGCTTTGAGCGTATATCTTTTATGGATGGGTTCTTAGGCTACAACTAGATCAATATATTTTTAGACGATGAGAAGCATACGTTATTCTGGACGCCGATAGGAGTATATTGCTACATAGTGATGCTCTTCGACCTGAAGAATGCGGGTGCAACATACCAGCGAGCTATGAGCACCATCTTCCGCGATCACCTGTGCAAGATGGTAGAATGTTATGTCGACGACATCGCTGTTAAAAGCCGTTTTTAAGATGATCATCTCCATGACTTAAAGACAGTGTTCGAGTTAATGAGAGCCTACCAGCTCATGATGAACCCTACCAAGTCGTTCCTGGGAGTCTCCAGTGGTAAATTTCTTCGCTTCATTATAACTTCCAAGGGCATCCTTAATGACCCAGAGAAGACTAAGGCCATCATAGACATGCAGCCTCCGAAGAACCTGCGAGAACTTCGTAGTCTGCAAGGAAGACTGACATACATTAGAAGGTTCATAACCAATCTCTCCGGACGATGTCGACCCTTTACGTATTTCATGAATAAGGAAGTCTCTTTCACTTGGACGAAGGAATGTCAACAGATATTCGATGATATTAAGAAGTACCTCACGACCCTCTCAGTGTTGGTGGATCCAATCGTAGGAAAATCTTTCCTACTCTATGTCCATGCAATGGATCATTCCCTTGGCGCGCTTCTCGCCCAAAATAGGGACGAGGGCTATGAGCAAGCTATTTATTATCTCAGCAGAATAATGATTGGTGCAGAACATAAATATAATCCGGTTGAGAAAGAGGCCTTGCTCTGGTGTTAGCCATTCAAAAGACTTGTCACTACCTGACGGGACAAACCATTCACGTGATCTCTCGAGTAAACCCCTCAGGGTCCTCATGACCAAGCCCGGGACACTTAACTCTTGCCTAACCATATGGGCAATCCTACTGTCACCTTACGCCATGGCGTTCGTCCCACAAAAGGCTATCAAGAGCCAAGCATTGGCCGATTTTATGGCAGCCCATCCGGTGCCGAAAACCTCAAAGCTCTACTACAAAATCCCCAATAAAGTGTTAGAGTCTAACACTGCTACAACCGGAGGATCGGTTTGGAGAATGTTCTTCGATGGTGCTTCCAGAACAGGGCCCAAAGGCAACATCATCGCCGGGGTAGGGATAGTATTGATCTCTCCCGACTACCTAGTCATTCATCGCACATACTCACTTATGGAGCCATGCTCCAACAATGTGGCAGAGTACAATGCTCTTATCATTAGACTCCAGCTGGCTAAAAAATTGGAGGTGGATTACCTAGAAGCCTATGGTGATTCCAAACTGATAGTTAGCCAAGTTCGTGGGGAATACGAGGTTCGCCATGAAGATCTACTCCCTTACCATCAAGCAGCCATCGATATAATTTTTACTTTCATGGAATTTTATAGAACATGTATCATGACTACAAAATATTAAAGCTGACGCACTCGCCGACCTCTCAACATCATTGGCCGTCCCAATCAAGACTCATCTATTGGTCACGATTGTCAGTCAGGAGTTGGTCTGCCCAAGAAATAACTTGTGCTTGAATCTAAACAACTCTGCTGACTCAGATGTCCACGTCAAAGACTGGAGGCTCCCATACATAGACTATGCAGTATACGGAATCCTCCCAGATTGTAAAACCCCCTTCCTAGAAAATCGTATATACCCTTTTATTTATTGATTATTAATTAAATTATAGTAATTAGGTATAAAGAGGAGAAATAGATTTTTAATAATTTTTATGTTAGGTGTTCGGGCACTTAGAGGACTTGTGGGACCATCAGGAATTTTTCGGAATTTATTCCATGTAGGAGACCCCTTGAGCAGTTGCTAGCCTAACGATGTGCAATACCCTACTCTATAAATTTTCTTATGTGTGAATATATATATATATATACAAATATATATATGTGTATATATATATTTAATGAAAGAAAGCAAAAAAAAAGAAAAGAAAATAATTATTAAAGTAAGTTACTATTCATACTAATAATAATAATAATAATATAATAGTTACTACAAATTGACTTAAGTTCCTTAGGAACTTGCTTCAGCAGCAATACTGCTGGAACCCGCCTCCCCTTCAGCGGATATTAGCCAGAGGGAGCCCCGCCCAATTAAATCCACTGCACCCGACCTCCAGTAGCTCCCAAACCCCGCGGAACCCGATCCAATTCAACACCCTCTTTTCCCTTAATATATATAGTATATATATATATATAGTTAGCTCTAAAACCCTAACCTAAAACTCCAGACTTCCCCTTCCCATCTAGAGCCGTCACCGCAGCCAGAGAAGCCTCCCCAAGCCATCCAACCATCCCGTCGACGCCGACATCGCGAACTGCAGTTTCCCACTCGAAGCACCTTCGCTCCGGCGTGTTTTTCCGTTGACTCGCTCGACCAAACGCTGTTCTATTTTCATAGGTATGATCTTCCCTCAACCCTCTCCAATATCTGTTTTATAGTCAACCTCGGAAAACGTGTGCCCTAGGTGAAAAATAGTGCCCAAGTCAGCGCGAGCAGACAGAATTCTGCAATCGCAGAATTTCAGAATGACCACTCATATTGTCGAGTTCGTATCTCCCACCACAGAGATCCGAATTCGATGATTCTTTTTTATACCTGTAGATTACATGACCTAGTCTATTTTCTGTATTATAACTTTGTGCTATTAGTCGCTGTGGACAGAAATATATTCGTCACAAAACTGCGCGCACCCACTTTTTCCGGTTTTCTAAAAGTTGGAGATCGGAGCACGCCCCGCCAAACGGGACCGCCCCGCCGTGTGCCAAGTGTACCGAATGGTGCATGCAGTATAATCAGACATGTAAAAATTCGTGGGGACTGATTTGGACGCATGTGCGTGCCGGAATCAGGCTGTATCCGCGGACACATTCCGTGTTGCCACTTTTGTGGAACTCGCACGTATTTTGTGCACGCTTGTCAGATTACGACGAAACTTGTGCCACTGGACTCGTGGTAACACGCTGGTCCTGTGACCCAATTTTTACGCATTTCTGAGACGGTTGACCAGATCGCCAATTGGCGGGCCCCACAGTTGACTTTTTGGACCAAATTATGTTCGGCTCATCGGAATTCAAATTTGGATATACCGTTGGGATCGTATTGACATTTAGAATTGTTTGACCCATAGTTTGTCCCATTTAGAGACTGTTACCCTCGGCACGCTTTTCGGTGCAAAGTGGGCCACATATGGAACCCTCTTTGGCCGGAAATGACCTTTTTGCCCCTGTGTCCAAATTGGACGTAAGGACAGGCGTTCCTAGCAGTTTGATACCTTCTGAGACTGTTGGTGATGTTTATTACAGCTTTTGGAGTAGCACCTACCGGATCCACCGATACCAGGACGACCGTTGATATTCAAACGTCAGGCAAGTGTACCTTGCCAAACTCTGCAGTATTGTTACATATTTTTCCTTGCTTCATTATATTGCAGTGCATGCTTAACCTAGGACCGTGTAACGTACTTAGCTTCCGATTATTAGTCGGGTACCAACACCGTACGCGGTGTTGAGTATTGTCATCTAGAGATGGATACTCGTGACACTTTATATTCTCGTACTTGTCTTATCAAGTACACTATGACCCAGGACACTTGACACTATTCATGAGACAGGATCTTCCCGAGATATTCGTGGTAATTCTGTATAGGATACAGGACTTGACAGAGATACTATATTCATAGATACTTATGACTTACTGCATTAGCTATGATCCCGCTTGACATGGACATGAGACGTTATGGTCATGATATGCGTGATTACATTGGGTGGGGAGAGACACACAGGCTACAGGCTGATTTCATATATATATAAATAATCCATAGTAAACACATAGTAAAATATATAGTAGACTCCGCTACCGGCTCCCAGATACAGAGCTTGTAGTGGTCTCAGCCTGAGTACTAGTGATGCTCTCATTTGCATTTTCACATAGATGGTTACATATTTACCCTATTTATTTCATTATCTGCTGCACTGCATTATTATTTATTTTGGCATGAGCTTTCTTGTACCTTGCTATGTCCCCTGAGGACCTGGATCCGGATGATGTCCCCGATATTACAGACGAGATTTATCCCGAGGTATACGGGACCGGAGCATTAGCGGAAGCAGGAACAGGTGCAGATATTGGAGCTGAATCAGGAGCTGGGGAAGAGATCGTACCAGAGGACTTCTCCTGAGTATTGGTTTGAGATACTCATTTATTTCTGTTTCCAGTTATTCTATTTCCAGTCTATTTCATTGATGTACCAGACTCATTCTCGGATTGTTCTCCGAGATATTTTATTGAGATTAGTCAGTTTATTTCATTTACATTATTCTGGCACTTGATCTGTGATTATCTGTTGTGGATGAGATTAGTATAGACTGTGACTTATATCATTGGACCTACTTAATGTTGTACTACAACTTAAGTATGCTACGATGGATCCATTAAATTGGGTTTGTCCATCGGTGTGTGCTGCTGGCCATTATCACGCGTCCGGTCCCTCGGTATTTTGGGACTGGGGCGTGACACAGATAACCCGAAGGAGGCCACGTCCGTCAGAAGACGTTTCCTCCGGTTCTACTATGATATAGCCACCAAGATTCGTACCGTCGATCTTACGACGGACTTATGCTATGATGCATATCAAACGCAGAAGCCATCAAGCTCTTTGCGAATTTTACGAAGGTGTTTGTAGTACTCACCAACCCGTTCCTAAGCTTCAAGATCGCCTTCGACGCATAGGCTATTACTTTCCCGCAATTGTGGTGAACGCCGTTGATAATGCAAAGAGGTACAGGATGTGTCAAATCCACGCGAACTTCATCCTCCAACCCTCTGAGTTTCTACACTCGACCGTCACATCCTGGCCATTCGAAGCCCGGGGTATATACATCATTGGGTCAATCAGTCCACCTTCGTCTAAGGGGCATCGGTTCATCTTGGCTATCACGGACTACTACAAATGGGCGAAAGCTGTTCCGCTCGCAGAAGTAAAAAACGTTCAACGTAATCCGTTTCCTTAAACATCATCTCATCTACAGCTTTGGCTTACCTCGAAGGATCATTCATGACAACAGTCTACAATTTTTAAGTCACTCTTTCTTTCGGTTTTGCAATAAAAATTGAATGCAAAATATAGCTTCAACCACCTACAATCCAGCAGCGAATGGGTTAGCCGAAGCATTCAACAAGACCATCATCAAGCTCCTCAAAAATTTTATTTCAGCCAATAAATATGACTGGAATAAGAAGCTCGAAGAATGTCTATGGGCTTACCATATGATAGTTCAAACTCTGACTGGCAGCACGACATTCTTCTTAGTCTACGGAAGCGAAGATGTACTTCCTTTGGAGACACAAATTTTATCTCTCTGGGTAGCCCTCATTAATCAGCTCTCTACTGAAGACAATCATCGTCGATGCTTGCAAGAATTAGAAGCACTCGATGAAAAACGATAATTGGCTCAACAACGCATTGAGCTATACCAAGCACAACTTTCCGGAGCCTTCAACAAAAAGGTCAAGGAAATGACATCTCAAGTGGGAGACCTAGTCCTCGCAGTGAGAAGACCAATGGTCATAACCCCACAAGAAGGCGAAAAAAGTCCAACCCAAGTGGAAGTGCCCCTTCGTGGTAGAGACGGTCTATTCCAGTGGTGCATATAGACTCGCCAAGTCCAACGGTGACTTGCTCATGATGCTCATCAACGACAAGTTCCTAAAGAAGTACTACGCCTAATCAAGGCAGTAACAAAAAAAGGGAGGGGGTTATTATCTTTTCTATCCCTAATAGAGGGACATGAGAGGACAATATCTACAGTTAGCATCCTCCTCAGCATATTATCTTTATGTACCGTCCGCAGCAAGCGGACAAATCTGTTATTCATACCCTGGAGTCCCGAGTATGAAATGGGTAACGAATCCTCAAAAAACTTTTCTGAAGAAAAATGGTTCATGTCCATATTACCTCTGAACTATGAGCCGTTCTCCCCAAATAAATAAGACAGTTACGTCCAATTACCTCTGACTCATTTTTCTTCGCTCCCCGTAAAATACTCTGCCATGACAATGCTTAGCTATAAACATATATGTTTGACACTCGGTTCTACACCAAAGTATCTCCATCATCGCAAATGATGTCTCCACCGGACCTCTTTAATGAAACCAATCTAACCTATCACGTCCATATTACCTATGGTAGAGTTTAGTGTTATCATCGTTATGATGTTATCCTACGTCCATAAACCTCTGGAATAATACTCACAAGATATCCACAGCAACAAGAAAAGTTTCAAACATGAGATAAGGCAAATTTTTTATTAATATTCAAGATCAAGAGTACATATGAAAGTCCATTACATTAAATGATTTTTATTAATATTCAAGGTCATGGGTACATGTGAAAAGAAGGAGACCCTCTCTGTGTTGTTTCTGGTACCAACGCATGTGAATCCGGTAGCTCAACGCATTATGGGTCATCAGTTTAGGAAGACTCCTCAGTGCAAGCCACAGGGCGAGAAAAGAATCCATACCGATGGATAGCAAGGGAGCTTGCAACTCAGAGCTGAGCCGCTGCAGACCCAACTATGTCGTGTGAAAGGACGTGACTAAAAATCCCTGTTGGGATAACTAGCCCCGACGCTGTCACTCAGATGGGCCGCCAGGACTCAACCTAAGATCCAACCATCACATCCTGGACGCATAAGGAGGGAAGCTACAGTAGCTAGGTTGGAAGATCATGGACAATCCTCCGAGTAATGTGTTTGTTCGCCACGTACAACGGTGACTATGATATCCTTCCATGCTCCATTATAACCAGAGAAATCTGAGATAGTTCCTGCATAAACGATCATACCAAAGTCAGAAGGATTGCAAAACAATACAAAAGCGTGCATCAGAGTCATGCGCCATTCAGCTGGCCAGGTATTAATGCGCTCATTAAAGCTGCGTAGAGCCATCAAGTCCCGTAAGACAGGCGCAGCACCACGATAGTGCAAAGGCAACCTTCGCCATGCAGAGGCAAATATCCCCCTATAACATGATTTTACTTCAGTTCTCGACACATGCTTCAGGTGAGTGACCAGAGGTAGCCTCACCAATGCTACCAAAGTTAAAATTCTCTCCGTCAGCGCATCCTCAGGACGAAGCTCTTCAGCAACAACCATGCGCATCAGGCAAAGCAGTTCAAACAGTGGCGAGAACGGTATCAGTGCGCAGTACCAAGAAAGTGTCCAAAGTGACCAAAGAAAGAAGAAAGAAGAGTACAAGTCCTACTCCTCACCTTCGCCAAAGATGGAAGCATGGTCGACCATCAGAGAAAAAGGGTCAACAAATCGCTCGACTAACTTTCCCGTGTCCAACTTCAACGGAAATATTGTGAGGGAGAAATACACTATTCTCTTCCTCCATAGCTCTCTATTTACATCATGGAAGCCATTAATGGCCCACGAATTGCTAGGCACTAAAACCGCGGAATGAATCTAACAGTCAACGAATAAATCTCTGCCTCGACTTAATGTGCCCAGTTGTTCTATGCGCCAAGTAGTCCGTTGTGCCTAGCTAAGTGACTTTCTCCATGCGCCCAAAAGTCAAATGCGCAAAACAACTTGCTGTACCAGGAAAATTACTCAGTTGCGCCAAATTTAAGGAGGCTTCACTCGTATATCATAGTGATTCTTGCACATATACTCTCCATGCTTCTGTTCAAAGTATTTTGAACTTTAAAACTTACAAAGTTTAAGTTTAGAAACTTTGAAGGAGGTCTTGTAGAAGCATAAAAAATTTATACCATGCGTCTCAGTGACCCAGCTCCATTCGCCTCAGTGACTCAGCTCCATGCGCCTCAGTGACCCAGCTCCATGCGCCTCAGGGGTCCAGCTTCATGCGCTTCAGTGTCATCGCTCTATGAACCAAAAGTCCAAAAAGTTTTCATATTCCCGTAATGTCATGCACTACTATGCATCTTAGTGTCTCATGTGCCCACAGTGTCATGCGCCATTATGCATCTTAGTATGCGCCTGCAGTGTCATGCGCCACTACCCCCTCAGTTCTCTTCATGCGCCAAGTGAAAGTATTTTCAAGGTGCAATCACAGCTATCCAAATTAGGGCATGACATGTGTCACGATTATTATGGGCATCAACAACCCCATATATCGGCTTGACACGTGGCATCCTTAACGCAGTATGTGCCTGCAGTGTCATGCGCTAACATGTAGCCCACGTACATGCACCTACGTAATGCGTTCTTAAAGGTTAAAAATAGTGGATATTTTTCTATATGCAGACATACGTAAAGGCAGCGACTACACGTAGAAGAGGAGGAGAAGAAGACAAAAACATTATTTGAAGCCTCGTCAACCTCCTTAGTCCAGGATCGTCAATGGAGTAAAGGAGCCGATGTAGTGCTCGATCTCCACCGTCATACTTATCCAGATCTTTCTTTATTGTACTTAGATCCTCTTGTATAGGGATTCTCTAGTACTCTTTGTCAATTCATAATAAATAAGAATTTTACACCCTCCACCAAAAAACTTATTTTTGTGATTTAACAGTGCCTGACAATGGCCAAATCGATCGGTGGTGACGATAACTAGACCACCGTTGCTTGGTGAGAGCGAAGTGGTACCGCAAAACTCTAACGGATAGCCTGGTGAGGGGTTCACATGAAGGTTGCTTGAAAATCTCAAGCGAGGGCTTCCGAATCTATGGAACAATCGAGTCCACGACAAAGAAAAGCAGAGAACAAATCTCAAAACTTAAAAAAGAATTTTATTGATTAAAAGTTGTTATTCAACTGGATACAAAAGTTATCTATTTATAGGATTTTATGATAAATCATAATCCTAATCAAACAATGTAAAAATTAAAGACAAAGCCTATCCTAATAAAAAGATATAGTCAAAATAAGTCCTAAAAGAAATATGATTCTTAAGAACTCTATAAAAAAATACAGCTATAAAAGAAAAAGAAAAAAAAGAAAAAGAAAAAGAAATAGGAATTCTAGAGGGATTAGGATTCTACGCTACATCAATCTCCCCTGCTTTAAGAGAACTCGTCTCCGAGTTCTTCTCAGAATAAAATGATTCTCCATGAGAAAAATACTCATAAAGATCGACAACATTGAAGGTTGAAAAGATTTGTATGTCTTCATTCATTTTGTCACTGGCATCATGATAACACTGAAGTTGCGGTTGAATCGCCGATTGAAGTTGGCGAGGCCAAAGAAGCTTTGAACTTTAGTCATCATCTTTAGAGTAGGCCAATCGTGAATTGCTCGAATCTTCTTTTTATCAATATTGAGGCCATCGGTGCTAATCACAAATTCCAAGAAGATGAGTTGGTTGGTAAGAAAGTTATATTTGAGATTGACATAATTTTTTTTTAATTCGGAGAAGATTAAAAACTTTCATGAGGTGCTTCAGGTGATCAGCTTGGCTATTGCTATAAACAAAGATATAGTCAAAGTAAACGACTACGAACTTTCTTGTTAATGACTTCAAACCTTGATTCTTGAGGCACGATTAGGTGCTTGGCCCATTTGAAAGTCCGAAAGGCATAAAGAACCAATCATAGAGTCCTTCTTGGGTCTTGAAAATAGTCTTACCTTCATCACCAGGTCGGATCATGATATGATAGTAGCTGATGGTGATGCGGTTGATAGCCCGACGGTCGATGCATATACGCCATGAGTCATCTTTCTTTGACACAACATAATGTCCATGAGCTTTAGTCTCTAATGAGGTTTTTATGTAGATAATATGCAAAGAAGGAGGTGACCTTGAAGCTGCCTGTGTAGGACTTTTTACAGTATCTCAAAAATATAGGTATCGACAATCGAAATTAGACGATGTGTCGGGTGAATCACTGCAAGGCTTGTGATATTTAGTTGTAACTTCCTTCGGAAGAGATGGCCTAACCTTATCCATGAGATTGCTAACCCTTGACTCGTCCTTCTCTTCAATTGATCCATTTTCTTGATTAGAAACTGCAACATCATCTCTTCTTGATAGGTTGAAGATTTTAGCCCAACATCTACAATGGGTATATACCACTTTGATACGTTCTTCTCAATCTCGTTATCTTCATAACCAACAATGACAACTGGTGCTCCGAGGGGACAATTGTTGTGTGCATGCTCGAGCCCCTTTTGTGGGCGGTTGGTAGTATGATGATGTTTTTGCCTCTTGTCTCTGCAGACGATATTTTCGTGAAATCAACCACAATGTTGTATTTGGCTCCAATAAGATCCAGTACTCTATCAATTTTGTCAGACAAGACATCAAATTTGTTTGACAATATGTCAACGTTATCTGACAGGGCATCAACTTTACTTGATTAGATTTCAATATTGCTTTTGCAGGGCATAAGACTTCTTGCGCGTGGAAGATTTTTCCATTGTTGTTTTGAAAAAGAAAGATTCACAAAGATTTTGGAATCCTGGATATGTGTTGCTCTGATACCACTTGACGTAGCGTGATAGCGGAACATGCTTACCTTCGTACCTGGCAATGGCCAAGTCAATCGGTTGTGACGATGACCGTACCACCGTTGCTTTGTGAGAGCGAAGTGGTGCCGCAAAAACTCCGACGGGTAGCCCGATGAGGGGTCCGTACGAAAGTTGCTTGGAAAACACAAGCAAGTGGCTTCTGAATCCACGGAACAGTCCAGGCAGAGACCGAAAAAAGTAGAGAACAAATCTCAAAACTTAAAGAAGAATTTTATTGATTAAAAAATTATTATTCAACTGGATACAAAAATGTGTCTATTTATATGACTTTTATGATAAATCCTAATCAGAATAAAATATTGTAAAAATTAAAGATAAAATCTATCGTAATAAAAAAAGAGAGTCAAAATAAGTGTCCTAAAAAAATATGACTATAAAAGAAATAAAAATTCTATAGGGATTAGAATTCTACACTAATAAGTGTACCTATTAACCACCTCTGTTCCCTGTTTGATAAGTGGCTGATTTGCCTCTATTCATCATCCCGCCTGTTGCTTGAAAAATAAACAATTGACCGGCCTCTGATGGACCATCTGCTGCTTGCGAATTCCTTCCCATCTATAGCCACCAAAGCATTCGGCCATCTATTTTCCGTTGGTATTCCATGCTTTCATGATGATGAGCCTACAATTGAACGTCCACATCCCCCCTGTAAAATACGCTCCATATCTTCTTGTATCCCAAATCGAGCAAAGTTGAACCCATTGTCACTTGCAAAGAATTTCATGTTCTCTTTAGGTCTCCACACTCGATTCACATATGCATGAATCTGTCCGTAAAATGACCTGTTTTCAAAAACATATAGGATCATCCTATGTTTTCAATATTCCATCGTTTCTGCCAGGTCTTCTCCGTGAACACGGCTCGTACACCAGGTCTTCCCATTGGTATGTGCAGACCCTGGACGACATATGTCGGCCCAAGATTTACTAGTTGTCTGTTCAAATAACAACCCCTTCCCTTTTCCAGTGTCGATAATCGTTGGGAGCCTGATTGTTGATATCTCCAGTTCCATCACCCTCCATCTCCGTCCCCTCCCACTTCCATCCGACTAGGGTCCCAAGAACCGTGAAACCCTAATCCCACGACCGTAGGAGCTGTCGCCATTTTATCTTTTTTATATATATATATATATATATATATATATATATATATATAATGCGGCTTAGAAACGGTTCAAAAATGAACCGTCTACGTCGTATATATATCATCATTTAAACGGATTAAAAAAATTAATAAGAAGATAACTAAATAACTAACTAAATACTCCACAAATTATTAAAAAAAGTTAACCATGTATTTAACCACCTAATATGATATATTTATAACTAAATAACTCTAATTTAAGTGGTTAAAGTGGAAGGCATTTTTCTTGATTGCTTCAGTCCAATTCCTAGGAATGACATTTTTATAATAAATTCATGTTTAATTTTTTACAATATATTTTTTTACATACGTGCAATACATCGATCTTAACCACTAGGCTAGACGTCGTTTGCTATATATATATATATATATATATATATATATATATATATATATATATATATATATATAGAGAGAGAGAGAGAGAGAGAGAGAGAGAGAGAGAGAGAGAGTGTGTAAACCCCCTGATTTTTCAAGATTTTCAAAACTGGATTTTTTTCACAATTTTCCGGAAATTTCTGGAATTTTTCTGTAATTAAAATCAGGGTTTTAATTATTAAATAATTTTTAATAGATAATAAACAATATTAAAATATTATGAAAATAATATTTTTGGGTGTAAAATAAAAAACTGGACTTAGGGCAATTTTTCTGGAATTTATTGGGCCCCGGACCTATTTTTTTAAACACCTAAAAATAATTATTTAATTAATTATTTAATTAATTAATGATTTAATGATTTAATTATTTATTTTTTATAAATAAAACCCAAACCCTAAGCCCACCAGAGCCCGGCCCGGCCCATTGGGCCCAAACCCGGCCCAGCCCCCGGCCTAGCGGGTCGGGCGGGTCGGCCAGACCCGAACCGTCGCCCGACCCGACCCGGCTGACTTTCCCTCCCCCACAATCTGCCCTAGCCCCGAGTCTCCCGGCGGAGCCGCCGCCTCCGGCCCGCTCCGCCCGCGCCTCACCCCACGACCCCCGCGGCTCCGTCTTCTCCGCCACCTCCTCCGCCTAGCCGGCCTCCCCCAGCCCTATAAATCCCTAGGCTCTCCCCTCTCCGGCTCCCCTCCCCGCCGCGTCCACCGCCAGAGTCACCAGGGCGCCGCCCCGCCCGGCCGTCCGCCCTGTCCGCAGCTCCCTCTCCCCCGTCCTCCTCCTTCCTCCCCTCCTCTTCGTCTCCACCGGCGACGAACAGCAGCAGCACCGCAGCAGCGCCGGCAGCTCCGGCCACCCCGCGCCGCCAGCGCCGCCTCCGCCGGCCAGCACCCGAGCCCAGCGCGCCCCCGGCCCCTCCGCCTCAGCCCGGCCGCCCCCGCCGGAGCTCGGCCAGCAAGCCCTAAGCCTAATTCCCAAATTCGCGTGTCGGAAACAGGACACGTGTCCTGTGTCGTGTCGGACATGATTCAGACCCTGATTTTCGGGCCCCGTTCAGGTACGTGTATCTTCTTGCCCGTAGCTCTGATTTCGATTCCGTAAATTACGTTGCGAAGCCTGTATGACCCTCTCGGTGCCCGGACAAACCGCTCGGGGCATCGCGTCCTGTGGTGATCGCACACCGCGATCCAAAAACAGGAAAAACCAGACCCTGTTTCACCCCGGAACTGGGTACGCCCCGCCAAACGGGACGACTTGGTCGCGCGCGGTCTTCACAGATACGTGCGCGTCGTTGATACTGATGTGCGGTATTTCGCAGAAGCTGATTCGGATGTGCGTGCACACCGGGATCAACGCGTATCCGCGGACACAGTCACGTATCCGTACTTTCTGGAACGTGCCCTAACTTCGTGTACACACGTCGGATCGAAACGAAACTTGCGTCATCGGACTCGTAGCGATACGCTGGTCCTGTGAGCCAAGTTTGGTTTAATTCTGAGAACGTTGACAAAATCGCGTGTCGTGGGCCCCATAGGCCCCGCTCGACGGGCGATTTTGTGATCGGCTCATCGGAATCTAATTCTGGAAGTTCCGTTGGGTTCGTATCATTGTTCCTGACCTGTTGACACTAAGTTTGGTGAATTTTGAGACCGTTGACCCTGACGCGTTTTTCGGTGCAAAGCGAGCCCACATGTGGACCCCGTTTTGACCCGAAATTGCCGTTTTTGTCCTTGTCTCCAAATTGGACTCAAGGACAGGCGTTTCTAGCTGATTGATATTTTCTGGATCTGATGGTGATGTTTATTTCAGCAACCGGAGTACCGCCTGCAATTCCAACTGAAGTCAGAACCGCAATTGGAACCGGAACCACAGGCAAGTGTACCTCGCCAAAACTTGCAGTCTTTGCTAAATATTCCTTGGCTTAGTTATACATCAGAGGGCAAGTATACCTTGCCAACTTGACAGTCTTGTTGCATATTTCCTTGTTTTATTTATAACTGTTGTACTTGCTTAACCTAGGACCGTGTGACGTACTTAACGTCCGATTATCAGTCGGGTGCCAACACCGTACGCGGTGTTGGGTATGGTCATCTAGAGATGGATATTCGTGACACTTTATTTTCCTGTACTTGTCTTATCAAGTACCATACGACCCAGGACACTTGACACTATTCATGAGACATAGTCTTCCTGAGACATTCATGGTGATTCTGTATAGGATACAGGACTTGACAGAGATATTTTATTTATAGACAATATGACTTGTTGCATTAGCTATAATCCCGCTGACATGGACATGAGACGTTATGGTCATGATATGCGTGATTACATTGGGTGGGGAGAGTCACACAGGCTACAGGTTGATTTTATATTATGCCGGCGTCTTAGTCTCCCATCGTGAGCTAGACAACTACATGATATCACTGCTACCGGCTCCCCGACACAGAGCTTGTAGTGGTCTCAGCCTGAGTTCTAGTGATGCTCTCAACTTGCATTTATCACTTAGCTGGTTACATAGTTTACCCTGCTGTTTCATCTATTTCTGCACTGCATATATTTTGGCTTGTATTATCTGTACCTTGCTATGTCCCCTGAGGACCTGGAATGGATGATGTCCCCAGGTATAGCCGAAGAGATCCATCCAGAGATACACCGTACAGGAGCACTTCCAGGAGCTGTACCAGGACCTGAGAAAGAGCTCGCACCAGAGGACTTCTCCTGAGCAGCGGCTGTATATAGTCAGTTATTTCTATTTTCAGTTGATTATTTCCTGTCTACTTGCATTTGTTGTACCAGACATATTCTCGGATTGTTTCCCGAGATACTTATTTGATATTGCTTATTTAATTCCATTTGCATTATTCTGGCAATTCATCTGTGTTATTCTGTGGATGAGATTAGAAATACCTGAGACTTATAACATTTTACTGCTAGACTACAGCTTAAGCATGCCCTGATGGATCCATTAGATTGGGATGTCCATCGGTGCGTGCTGCTGGCCATTGCCACGTGTCCAGTCCCTCGGTATTTTGGGACTGGGGCGTGACAGAGAGAGAGAGAGAGAGAGAGAGAGAGAGAGTTAACGAGATATGAGCCATAGTGATCATATTTCTACATGAGCCATGCACATGTGGACCAATAGGAATAGAGTGTACTAGTGCACATGGGATGTATAAATTCATTCTTATTGGTCCATATGTGCATGACTCATTTAGAAAAATGAGCACAATGACACATATCTCGTTTACCATATATATATATATATATATATATATGGAGGGGATATTGCATTATCCCGTCCCATATATGAAGGAGATATTGCATCAAGGGTTATTGCAATAATTATTGCACCAAGCAATCTCAGCCACACATTTTTTTGAAATGTGTGGTTATAAAGTATGCTGACGTAACACATACTTTATGGAATAATTTTATAACCACATGCTTGAAATAAATGTGTGGTTGAAATTGCTTGGTGTAATAATTGTACAATGGCCGGGACAAAGGGTCGCGATCCCACGAGGGTGAACTAACTCCAAAAATCCGTCCTCAGTTCGGATTACAGGCTGCAACTCGTCTGCGTAATAATTTGATACAATATTTCGTCCCATATATATATATATATATATATATATATATATATATATATATATATATATATATATATATATATATATAGGGTAAACGGGATATTAGTTATAGTGCTCATTTTTCTAAATGAGTCATGCGTATATGGATCAATAGGAATAGAATGTACTAATGCACAATAATGCACATAAAATAGAAAATATATTCCTATTGGTTCATATATATATATATATATATATATATATATATATATATATATATATATATATATATATATATATATCTATTCTACTATATAATGTCAAAACTAGGCTTCACCGTAAAAATTTTACGTTCCAAAAATACCCTTCATTACATTTCAATATGTATTAACGTTGATAAGGATATCTAAGTAATTAAAAACAGTAATTAAATACGTATTAAATGTATGTATGCATGCATGAGGCAACTTGGGGAATGATAGTTAATAAAACAAAAATATGCATGTATACAAAGTAGGTAGTTTGGAGAATAAAACTAAAGTTAATAAAGAATGCATGCAAAGTAGGCACATGAATCCAAGAGATAAGAGAAACCTTTCCTATTTCCGTCATTTAAATTCTCCCAACTTTCATGCTCCAGCCTATTATATTTCCACCTATAATAAAATTAAGAAATTGTGGTTTGCTCTTTTATTAAACTATTATTTTTTTCAAGTAATATGATATACGTGCAACGCACGTGCATATATACTAGTATATATATATATATATAATCACATGTTTAATACATTATTTGGCGGAATAACACCAACGGCCTATAATATATTTTACTAGTGCATATATAAGAACACCAATGGCCTATGATCACCTATGATCCGTGTTTAATTATAGATGGGCATATGATCATCCATTCCCTCTTCTGTGTATATTGTTACCTATAAAGTGAACAAATTCCCGCTTCGATATGCGTGGAACATGGACCTTTGCGCAGCACGAATCGACCAATGTAGATACATTTGTAGGGTGCTTTCGCATGCATACATTCCTACATATACATATTGGCCGGCCATAGTCCCTCTCGAGGGAAACAAGGGCCTCCTTTCACTGCTTCCCTCTCTTCTCTTACAGTTCCAACCTTTGTTTGCATAGTTAATTGGCACTTGAACCAAAGTCTGGAACTTTGATCACGTCCCCCAACATCTTACATGTGGCACCTATGATTTCCATGCAAATTGCAAGATATTATTTCCGTCCTTCTTCCGAGAAGGAACTTGTCATAATATGCAATATAATTAGTGCTTTTCATCCAAATACGTAAAAAGTTAATAAAAACAAAATGAGAAAAAATTATTGCATATATGGTTGCGACATAGTGTTTTTTTTTTTTTTCCATCCCATTTGTCCTCTCTTTTCTTCATCTCACGTCTTAAATTGTTGGAAACGAAACGCAGAAACCATTTTTCAAACTAGAAAGTAACTAGAGAGTACCTGCGAAAGAACTGAGCAAAACACATAAACCAAAAAAATACTAAACACATATCGTAGACACAAAGATTTTTACGTGAAAAATCCATATGAAAAAAATTACGGGACAATCGGAGTCCAACCCTGAAGAACCTCCACTAATGGAATAAATAGATTACTCCATCTATAAGCTCCTCACCGATCCAACACGGATTACCGTAACTCTTTGGAGCAGAAAATAGATTACAACCACGAAGAAAAAAGACAATGAGAAATACCCTAAATTAATCTACTTCTTCAAAACGGTCTCCAATTCTTCTTTCTCCTCTCCAAAGTTACAATGGCACTCTTGCAACTTTTTTTTTCTCTTTTTTATTTTTTCCTTCATATTATTGTATATTGCATGAGCATTTTTATAAACACTTGCATGAATTAGAGTTTTCATATGAAAATATATATATGGAAGCCAAAAATATTTATGAAAAATTCAATTACATTCAAGCAAAAATTCAATTACATTCAAGCATATATTTAATAAAAATCAAATCATAAATTGACTTGCCATAAATTGGAAATCCAATTATATGTAAAGTTAATAAATGAAAGATCCAAGCATAAATATATAATTAGAGTGTCACGCCCCAGTCCCAAAATATCAAGGGACTAGACACGTGGTAATGGCCAGCAGCACACACCAAAGGGCAAACCCAATTTAATGGGCCCATCAGGGTGTACTTAAGCTGTAGTACAACAATAATGGTGTAATATACTAATCCCATCCACATAAATGAATACATCAATATCAACAAAATGAATTATAATCGTCATCAAGTCTCAAATAAATCGAGGAACAACCCGATAATGAGTCTGGTACAATAGTCAAGAAATAAGATAACAACAGCATATACTGAGTATGGATAAGACATATACTGAGGAGAAATCCTCGGCGATCACCTCGTCTTCTGGATCTGGTAACTAGTGCCTGCTACTATTTCTGCTTCCGTTCCTACTAATGCTCCTGTCCCGTATACCTCGGGATAGATCTTGTCTGCTAATCCTGGGGACATAATCCGGATCCAGATCCTCAGGGGACATAGCAAGGTATAATAATAACTCATGCCAAAATAAATGCAGTGCAACAATAAATGAAACAATAGGATAAAATATATAACCAGCTAAGTGATATGCAAGTGAGAGTTTTAATCATACTTGGGCTGAGACTACTATAGGATCTGTGTCGGGAAAACCCAAAGCAGTATTCTATCGAAGGACCAGTAATGTACCAAAGCTCTGTGTCAGAGTCTAAGGCACCTCCAGTAAAGTAATATATATATATATATATAATCAGCCTTTTGTATAGTAAATCTCTTCCCACCCAATATAATCACACGTCTCATGTCCATGACAACCAAGATCATATCTAATGCAGCAAGTCATAATGAGATTTAAGCAAAAGAATAAAGTATAGATCATAAATCTGTATCCTATACAGAATCACCATGAATATCTCAGGAAGATTCTGTCTCATGAATAGTGTCAGGTGTCCTGAGGTATGTCATACTTGAGGTATGTCATACTTGATAAGACAAGCATGAGAATGTAAAGGATCTCGATATCCATGTCTAGGTGACGTTACACAACTCTGCGTATAGTATTGACACCCGAATATTATTCGGACGCTAAGTAATGTCACATGGTCCTAGGTTGAGCAAATACAACATATGAATAAATCAAGACAACCATATGAAGTAGGTACTACAAGTTTTGGCAAAGTACACTTGTCTGGGGTTCTGACTCCAACTGCTGTTCCAGTATCAGTGGGATTTGCAGGTACTCCTCCGATTGCTGAAATAAACATCACCATCAGATTCAGAAGACATCAAATAACTAGAAATGCCTGTCCTTGAGTCTAATTTGGACACATGGGCAAAAATGACAATTTCTGGTCAAAGCGGGGTCCATATGTGGCCCGCTTTACACCGTAAAATGTGTCAGAGACAATATTCTCTAAATTCTTCAAACTTAGTGTCCACAAGTCCAGAACGACGATACGAACCAAACGGAATATCCAGAACTGGATTCCGATGAGCCGATCACAAAATCACCCATCAAGTGGAGCCGTGGGACCCACAATACGCGATTTTGTCAACGTTCTCAGAATCGAACCAAACTTGGGTCACAGGACCAGCGTATTGCTACGAGTCCGATAGCGTAAGTTTTGTTTCGATACGACGTGTGTACACGAAATTATAATAAGTTACAGAATAGGGCCGATATGGGATGTTGTCGACGGATACGCGTTGATTCTGGTGTGCACGCACATCCAAATCAACTTCTGCGAAATTCTATACGTCCGTATCAATGGCGCATACCTTTCGGTGAAGTCCTCACACGACCAAGTCGTCCCGTTTAGCGGGGCGCACTCAGTTCCGGAAAAAAATATGATGAATATTTTTCTAATTTTGGATCGCAGTTTGCGATCGCCAAAGGATGCGACACACCGAGCGGGTTGCACGGGTATCGAGAGGGTCACGCAGGGTTCACGTCACAGCAGACGGAATGGGAAATGGGGTATCAAGGAGAGAGAAACGGCTACCTGAACAGGACTCCGCAGAGTGCTGAAATGTGCTTCGCGAGGCGTCGCGACACGGCAGCTAGGGTTTCCTGTTTCCTGCCGGAGTGCTGCGGCCGGAGGAAGGCGGAGGCGGTGGTGGCTCGTCGGGGTCGTCGTGGCGGCGTCGTCGACCGTGGATGCCGGAGCTGGAGGCGGCGAGGCGCAGGGGACTCGGCTGTGGCTGAGTCGTCGAGGCACGACTGCTCGTCGACCAGGGGCTGCCGGAGGAGATGGCAGAGAATGGAGGTGAAGGCGGAGGACGGAGCTACGGGAGGTGGCCGATGGAGAGAGGCGCTGGGAAAGGCCGGGGACGACGGCGGAGGAAGACACAGTGGCTAGGGTTGCGGGGAGAGAGAGACGGTGGAGCAGCGCCGGGACGGTTGCGGGGAGGCCGAGCGACGCGCGGAGCGGAGCAGCCGGCGGTTACGGACGGAGGGCGGCGGAGTCGAAGGGTCGGGGGAAAACGGGGGTTAGGGTTCACTGTAGCACCGGGTCGGGTCGGGTCGGGTCGAAGCGGGTCAAAGCGGGTTGGGTCGGCTAACAGGCCCGGATCCGACCCGCTAGGGTTGGGCCCGGTTCAGCTAGACCGGGCCCGGTCCGGTTCGGGTTGGTTTGGGTCACAAATAAACCGGGTTTACTTGGGGTTTATTAAATAATTAGTTTTTAGGTCTTTAAAAATATTTTCGGGGTCCAATAAATTCCAGAAAAATTATCTTATGTCTAATATTTTATTTTACAACCAAAAATATTATTTTTATATTATTTTAATATTTAATAAGAACATTTTAAATTTATTTAATTCTAAATTATCATGTTTTTAATTAGTTAAAAATCCCAAAAAATTCCAAAAAAATTGTGAAAATTAATTTTTAAAATTCCTAAAAAATCAGGGGGTTTACAATGTACCCCCCTTAAGAGGATTGCGTCCTCGCAATTAAAGAATAACCGGTCAACAGAGATAATGCGGTTGCAAGCATTGTTCGAAGCACATCACTATCAAGATTCATGATCAAGGAGAATCAAGGATGAGGGTTTAAGCAAAACACATAGGGAAAAACTTTATTTTCCTAAGCAATGGAAGTTATACAATTTCCAGAGTGAAGAAAGCAAGAAAACTACAGTTTTTTTAGAAAAAAACTAGATTATTAATTATAAGCAAGATCAAAACTACCAGGTTTAAGGCTAAGGTCACGAACCAACATGCACGAGCTAAAACAATACTAGAAATAGATAACTACAAATAACTTACGCACAATAGCTACTCCACGAGTCTACACGTCCTCTAAGGTCATTGTCAGAGCTTGTCTGCGTTCTTGCGGTCGATTCCTCTGCTGTTGCTGGACCTGCTGGAAGAGTGCTGCCTGGGGTATCAAAGGGGGCCTCGGCTGATACCCTCTTGGAGGTGGTGGTATGACTCCTTCAACTCCCATTTGCGGTACTCCCAATGCTGGATAGGCTGGCCTCAGTACTGGTAAAGCTTGTTGGTTAACCATGGGTGCTCCTTCTCGACGCTCAAGGCATTCCCTCACTAAATGCTGACTGGATCCGTAAGCTAAACATAATCCCCTTTTGCGTCTGCACTCGCTCTCATAATGGCCTCGCTTACGACAATATTGACATGTTGGTAGGAATAAGGCTCTTGGTGCTGCTTCCTGTGGTAGATTCTTCTGGGGTCGCTTTGCAACTCTTTCCTGCTGTGCTTGGTCTAGTGCATGCGGCCGCTTCTGGCTGGACTCTATCTTGGTGATGTACTCCATGGCCCGTGCTGCAGCAAGAACGTCCGTTGTAACGGAGCTGATTAACATTCGGAGCTCAGAGCTAAGTTTGTAAATGAACTCCTCCATTTGGCTTTGCTGGGCTTCTTCATGAACCTTCTCATAGGCTTGCATAATTGTGTAGATCATTTGAAACATCTGCTGCCCGTCCATAGCCTGCCCTTGTGGGAATACGGGCATTGGTGGAGTAAACTGTGGCGGAGGTGGGATGTTATCTTGTTGGATTCTCGAGGCATGTTGATTTGCTTGACTTCTTCGGTATGCTGATTGACCTCCATCCACTAGTATTACTTCATCTTCGTTGGTTAACACAGCATCTCATGGTGATCTTGCAGGAGTCTCGTTGTTTGCTCGTGGATCCATTACTCTGCATCCAAAATAAACAATAAGAGGCGCACAGGAATCAAGGCAGGATGCAAGTCAAGAAATTAATTTGAATCCGATATAGATATCAAGAACGATTCAAACAAGTGGATGAGATCCTTATCCTATCTTATTGCAGGCTTGTTCGGTCCCTAAGTTAAAATCGATAAAGATATCAAGACACGTGGCAATGGCCAGCAGCACACACCAAAGGGCAATTTAATGGGCCCATCAGGGTGTACTTAAGATGTAGTACAATAATAAGGGTGTAATATACTAATCTCATCCACATAAATAAATATATCAATATCAACAAAATAAATTATAATCATCATCAAGTCTCAAATAAATCGGAGAATAACCTGATAATAAGTCTGGTATAATAGTCAAGAAATAAGATAACAACAACATATACTGAGTATGGATAAGACATATACTCAGGAGAAATCCTCGGCGATCATCTCGTCTTCTGGATCTGGTCTGCTCCAGTGCCTGCTACTGTTCCTGTTTCCACTCCTGCTAATGCTCCTGTCCCATATACCTCGGGATAGATCTCATCTGCTAATCCTGGGGACATAATCCGGATCCAGGTCCTCAGGGGACATAGCAAGGTACAAGAATAACTCATGCCAAAATAAATGCAGTACATCAATAAATGAAACAATAAGGTAAAATATATAACCAGCTAAGTGATATGCAAGTGAGAGTTTTAATCATACTTGTGCTGAGACTACTATAGGATCTGCGTCGGGGAAACCCATAGCGGTACTCTCTCGAAGGGCCAGTAATGTACCAAAGCTTTGTGTCAGAGTTTAAGGCACCTCCAGTAAAGTAATATATATATATATATATATATATATATATATATATATATATATATATATATATATATATATATATATAATCAACCTTTTGTATGGTAAATCTCTTTCCATCCAATGTAATCACACGTCTCATGTCCATGACACGCGAGATCATATCTAATGCAACAAGTCATAATGAGATTTAAGCAAAAGAATAAAGTATACATCATAAACCTGTATCCTATACAGAATCACCATGAATATCTCAGGAAAATTCTGTCTCATGAATAGTATCAGGTGTCCTGAGGTATGTCGTACTTGATAAGACAAGCACGAGAATGTAAAGGGTCTCGATATCCATGTCTAGCTGACGTAACACAACTCTGCGTACAGTGTTGACACCCGAATATTATTCGAATGCTAGGTAATGTCACACGGTCCTAGGTTGAGCAAATACAATATATGAATAAATCAAGACAACAATATGAAGCAGGTACTGCAAGTTTTGGCAAGGTATACTTGCTTGTGGTTCGGACTCCAACTGCTGTTCCAATATCAATGGGATTTGCAGGTACTCCTCCGGTTGCTGAAATAAATATCACCATCAGATTCAGAAGACATCAAATAGCTAGAAATGTCTGTCCTTGAGTCCAATTTAGACACAGGGGCTAAAATGACAGTTTTTGGTCAAAGCGGGGTCCACATGTGGCCTGCTTCACACCGTAAAACGTATCAGAGACAATATTCTCTAAATTCGTCAAACTTAGTGTCCACAAGTCCAGAACAATGATACGAATCCAACGGAATATCCAGAACTGGATTCCGATTATCCGATCACAAAATTACCCGTCAAGTGGAGCCGTAGGGCCCACGATACGCGATTTTGTCAACGTTCTCAGAATTGAACCAAACTTGGGTCACAGGACCAGCGTATTACTACGAGTCCGATGGTGCAACTTTCGTTTTGATATGACGCGTGTATACGAAGTTACAATGAGTTCTAGAACAGGGCCGATACGGGGTATTGTCGACGGATACGCGTTGATTCTGGTGTGCACGCACATCCAAATCAACTTCCGCTAAATCCCACACGTCCGTATTAATGGCGTACACCTTTCGGAGAAGTTCGCACATGACTAAGTTGTCCCGTTTAGCATGGCGTACTCAGTTCCAGGAAAAAAATAGGATGCATATTTTTCTGATTTTGGGTCACAGTTCACGATCGCCACAGGATGCGACACACCGAGCGGGTTACACGGGTATCGAGAGGGTCATACAGGGTTCGCATCACAGCAGACAGAACGAGAAATAGGGCAGCGAGGAGAGAGAAACGGCTACCTGAACAGGGCTCCGCAAAGTACTGAAATGCGCTTCGCGAGGCGTCGCGACATGGCGGCTAGGGTTTCCTGTTTCCTGCCGGAGTGCTGCTACCGGAGGAAGGCGGAGGCCGTGGCGGCTCGTCGGGGTCGTCGTGGCGGCGTCGTCGACCGTGGTTGCCGGAGCTGGAGGCGACGAGGCACAGGGGACTCGGCTGCGGCTGAGTCATCGAGGCACGATTGCTCATTGACCAGGGGCTGCCGGAGGAGACGGAGGAGATGGCGGAGGATGGAGGTAAAGGAGGAGGACGGAGCTGCGGGAGGTGGCCGGTGGAGAGAGGCGCTGGGGAGAGGCCGGGGACGACGACGGAGGAAGACACGGTGGCTAGGGTTGCAGGGAGAGAGGCGGTGGAGCGGTGCCGGGACGGTTGCGGGGAGGCCGAACGGTGCGGGGAGCGGGGCAGCTGGCGGTTACGGGCGGAGGGCGGCGAAGTCGAAGGGTCAGGGGAAAACTGGGGTTAGGGTTCACTGTAACACCGGGTCGGGTCGGGTCGAAGCGGGTCGAAGCTGGTAGGGTTGGCTAGCGGGCCCGGATCCGGCCTGCTACGGTTTGGCCCGGTTCAGCTAGACCGGGTCCGGTTCGGTTCGGGTTGGTTTGGGTCACAAATAAACCGGATTTATTTAGAATTTATTAAATAATTAGTTTTTAGGTCTTTAAAAATATTTTCGGGGTCCAATAAATTCCAAAAAATTACCTTATGTCTAATATTTTATTTTACACCAAAAAATATTATTTTCATAATATTTTAATATTTAATAAAAACATTTTAAATTTATTTAATTCTAAATTACCTTATTTTTAATTAGTTAAAAATCTCAAAAATTTCCAGAAAAATTATGAAAATTGATTGTTAAAATTCCTGAAAAATTAGGGGGTTTTACATAGAGTCAAAGATGGAAATCACATATAATATTTGCTTACCATAAATGTTCCAATACACGGCGCTCGATGCACTTTTCGAGCTTTTTCGACACACGGATGACTCTCGTCGCACTCCGTGTATTTTCACATAGGTTGGGAACCCCACCCACTCCAATAAATCTCTTCCTTCATAACTATGTGGAGGGGGTCGTCATCTCGACGATCCGTCTGCAGTACTCAAACTTTTTCCTTGAAAGAATCTTTGTGAACATATCTGCTCCGTTGTCATCTGTATGAACCTTCTCAAGCGCTGGTTCCTTCTTTTCCATAACATCTCGTATCCAATGATACCGGATCTCAATGTGATTGGACCGGCTATGAAATGTCTGGTTCTTCACAAGATGAATAGCACTTTGACTATTGTAAAGCAAAGTATACTGCTCTTGCTTTAGCCCAATTTCCTGCAACAGCTTCTTCATCTACAATAACTCCTTGAAAGTCTCTATCATCGCAATGTACTCTGCCTCTGTCATCGACAAGACAACACACTTCTGCTATCGCGACTGCCACGATACTGCTCCACCAGCAAACATTATCACATAGCCTGAAGTCGATCGTCTCGTGTCTACATCTCCAACCATATCAACGTCGGTATACCCAACTAGTTTCGGCTCGTCACCACCAAAAGAAAGTCTCCAATTGGTAGTTCCCTGAAGGTATCGTAGAATATACTTGATCGCACTCCAATGTACCCTTCCAAGATTGAAAGTATACCTGCTAACTGTGTCAATTGCGTGAGCGATGTCTGGCCTAGTAAACACCATATCATATATAAGACTCCCCACAACTGAGGCATATGGAACCCGCTTCATATCTTTCTTCTCATCCTCAGTAGATAGACAATGCTCCTCAGTGAACTTAAAGTGAGCCGCAAGGGGGTTACTCACTTTCTTCGACCCTTCCATCCTGAAATGTTGAAGTACCCGATAAATGTACTTTTTTTTGGGACAAGTGTAGCAACTTGGACTCTCTCTCTCTCTCTCTCTCTCTCTCTCGGATGATCTCCATTTGAAGAATAGTCTTCACTGCGTCCAAATTCTTTATAGAGAAGGTTGCGCCCAGTTGGCTCTTCAACTTCGCTATCCTAGTGGCATTCCGACCCACTAGTAGCATATCATCAACATAGAGCAGTAAAATAATAAAATCATCCTCGACAAAGTACCTCACAAATACACAGTGGTCCGATATCGTCCGTGCGTAACCATGCTCCCCTATAAATGACTAGAACTTCTTGTACCACTGTTTCGGAGCCTGTTTCAGACTATACAAGCTCTTCCTCAACTGGCAGACCAAGTATGACTTGCCCTTGTCACATAATCCCTCTGGATGCTCCATGTACAACTCCTAAAGATCACCGTGGAGGAATACTATCTTCACGTCTATTTGCTCGACCTCCAAGTCAAAACTGACTGCCAATGCTAGAACCACCTGAATATGCGACTGCTTGACGACTAACGAAAAAAATTTCATCATAATCTACGCCTTTTTGCTGACCGTAGCCTTTAACTACCAGCCTCGCTTTGTATTGAGGGCAAATAGCATTATCTGTCTGCTTCATTCTGAACAACCATCGATTCTTTAAAGCCTTCTTGCCCTTTGGCAACCGCACCAGATTATAAGTAGAGTTGGCCTCCAAGGAACACATCTCCTCCTGCATGGCCTCCATCCACTCCTGCCTGTGCTCGTCTTTCATAACCTCTGTGAAACTTTGGTTCTCCACCGTCAGTCAGTAGCACATACTCACCGGTGAGTATCTTGTAGATGCACGACGCTCTCTATCGCTCCTCCTCAATGGAACCACTGGTGCTGGCTATATACCAATAGACTCCTCCTCAGGAACTGCCTCCTCAGCATGCTAATCTTTCTGAAGATCACCCTGACTACCATCAGCAGACTGATAATCAAGGTTGGGAGGAACTTCATGTACTGGCTCCTCCATAATAAGATCTTCTGCGATGTTCTCTGAAAACTTCTCAAAGCAAAATGACTCTAAATCAGGCAATTCCTTGGCCTCATAAGGCATCTTAAAATCTTGAGTGTTGGTCTGATCCTCGACGAATACTACATTCCTGCTTCTATAGAGCTTTTTTTTTTACTGGGTCATAGAGTCTATAGCCAAACTCATTCTGACCAAAACCGACAAAGACGCACCGTCTCGTCTTCGGCTTAAGTTTGGATCTCTCGTCCTTCGGTACATGCATGAAGGCCTTGCAACTAAACACTCACAGGTGATTGTATGATGACTTTTTGCCGTACCGCACTTTGTCAGGCACATCACCCTACAAAGAAGCACTAAAAAATAAATTAATAATATAAGCAGTTATGTAAAGAGTCTCATCGCAATAGCTGTCCGACAAGTTTGCTTCTGACAGCAAACACCGTACCCTCTCTATCAGCGTCATGTTCATCCGCTCTGCTACACCATTGAGCTGAGATATTTTTGACGGAGTCTTCTGGTGTCGTATTTCTTGCTCTCTACATTATGCATCAAAGTGACCGATATATTCGTTGCCATTGTCCGATCGAACATATATCAATTTCTTGCCCATTTCCTTTTCAACGGAGGCCTGAAACTCCTTAAAAATGGACAGCACCTGATCCTTGGTCTTTAAGACATAGACCCAAATCTTCCTAGAGCAATCATCAATAAAAGTTACAAAGTAAGAAGCACCACCAATAGATTTTACCTTCAAAGGACCGCAGATATCCGAGTGAATCAACTCAAGCAACACTGGCTTCCTTGAACTTGAGTGACTTTGGAAGATACTATATTTTTCTTTTCCGCCAAACAATACGTGCACCTTTCCAATTTTGTAGACTTTAGCCCTGGAATCACATTCCTGTTTACCAAGTAGCTCATCCCCTTCTCGTTTATATGGCTGAGCCATCTGTGCCACAACTCGGTAGAGGCATCAGTAGTTGCGTTCACCTCCTGTGCCCCCTGTGCGCTCGCTTCCATTTAGTAGATTCTGGACCTCTTGCTTCCTTTGTCAATCACCATCGAACATCGAAAAAGCTTCCACTGATTGTTTTCGAAGAGATGGAAGAAACCATCGTCATCCAATCTTCCAACCGATACCAGGTTAAAACGGATATCAAGGATATGACAAACATCTTTCAGAACAAGAAATACACCCGTCTTTATCTTCAAATACACATCTCCAATGGCAACTGCCTTCGATACATCTCTATTATCCATCTTCAACACTCCACAGTCGCTTGTTGTATAGGTAGCAAATAGTGCCCTGTTGTGAGATACGTGCGCTGAAGCACCTGAGTCCACCAGCCAAGAGATGTTATTGCAGGAGAGGTTCATAACTACTGCATCACCTACAATGATCAGATCACCTCCATGTGCCGAGACTGCCACCGTAGTGTTCTCGCCCTGCTTCCCCTTGTCGCCATTCTTCTCTCTCTTCCAAGTGAAATAATTCTGCTTCATGTGGCCCTTCTTGCCACAATGGTAACACTCCGAGTCCTCGTACCGACCCTTGGTCCTTCTTCTCCTTTTTGTCTCTGCCACCGTCTGGACCCCTGCATTTACCCCTTCTACGGCTCTCTGAAACAAGCGCCTCTAAGTGATGTGGATGAAGTGGCCTGAGAACGTCTCCGCATCTTTCCAGTCACTACACCGCTCTTGGCAAACTCCAGATTGACCACACCTTCCGGAGCAGAAGCGATCATAGACACTCGTACGGTCTCTCACGAGTCTAGCAATGTATACAACAACCATCACTACAAGAAAAAGCGGGATTAGCGACGTATTTTAGCGACTCCTGGTATAAACATCGCTAAATCAGCGACTCCATTAAAAACGTCGCTAAACGTCGCTAAATGACGACATTTAGCGACGTTCAGCGACTTTTATTCAGATTTTAAAAGATGACTCGCTATAAGTTCAATTAAGGTCGCTAAACGTCGCTAATATATCTGATTTAGCGACGTTTAGCATCGTAATTAGCGACGTATATATCAAAAATATTTAGCAACGTGTTGAGCGACGTCGTTGACGTCGCTAAATTTTAATTTAGCGACGTTTTAATTAGACGTCGCTAATTTTTGGTTAATTAGGGCTCAGATTCTTTTCCCCCATCTGTCGAAAATTTTGAACGTTTTCGATTTCCCCTGCCCCCCCTCTCCGGCGACCGGCTCTCCACGGCTGCGGCTACTCCGGCACCCCCCTCCTCCTCCTCGAGCTCTAGGTAATCTCTCTCTCTCATGTGACACTGACACAACTGATGACTGGACAGACACGACACACGCACATAGACACGACACACGCACACAGACATGACACACGCACACAGACACTGACATACACACACGACACACACACACACACAGACGCAGATACACATACACACTCATATAGACACTGACATGGGACTAATTTACACAGGAAGTCGGGTTCTTTACTGTGTCTTCACTGTATGTGCACTGTGTTGGCACTGATACCTCAGTGTATCAGTCAGTGGAGAGCTTGAGTTTTTTTGTATGGGTAGTTCAGTAAAAGAGGAGTGAGGGTTAAGGTTTTTCTAAGTATTTAGCTAAGTTTTCAATCATGAGATATTTGGTGGTGTTGAATGTGGGTAGTGTTGTTTTACATGAAGGTAGGGCTATGTTGAGCTTACTGTATCTGTGAGCTTAGTGTATCAGTGAGTTTAGTTTAGTGTATCAGTGAGTTTAGTGTATCAGTGAGTGAGTAAGTTCAGTGACTTTATATTTTTGTGTGAGGGAGGGAAAGCTCGGGCCGTAAAATTATGCATCAGTATGTCAGTGTATCAGGGGGGAATCGGTTTCACTGGTGTGCACAGTGTGCCTCGACCACACTGTGTATCAGTGTACTAGTGGTCGAGCCTTGTAGTGGGCAGTGAGAAGGAGGTCTGCAATAGTGAGCAGTCAACTGAAGAGGAAAACCATCAGCACTGTGTCATTTCAGCAACCATGTATCAGTAAGTATCAACAAGTCCCACTGTATCAGTATCCGTTTTCAGTTGCATTTAGTGAGCTATGTATACTAGTGTTAGTTAGCTTTGTGTCAAGGTATTGGTTAGTTGGTTTAAGATGGGTTAGCATGAGTTATTGGGTAGAAGTTAAGGGTATCAGTTTAGTATTAAATTAGTACATAGTTAGTGTAGTTAAATAGTTACTTACTGATATACTTGATTTTGTTAATAGTTAGCTAAGTAACTATATGTCCTAGTAAGCATTGTATACAGTAAAGAACCCAAGTTTTTATCAATAGTATAAAATATTAAAAAACTAAGAGACTTGGCCTCTTTTCAGTTGTTTTGAATATTGCTTATTTTAGACTTTGATAAATGAAAGTATGCATTATATCAGTTATAATTTTTATAGTACGGTTAAGTTATGAAGTTAGGTGATAAACCACTGTATGTAATGATTTATATGATACATACTGTCATTTTTGCAGAAGTATCTAGAAATGGATACGAATTACTATCTGCATCATCATTCGTGGATGTACAACCGTCATCCTGATGACATGTGCGGTGTGCGGGATAAATTCATTGAGGGTGTACAGCAGTTCCTTGTGTGAGATGTCGTAACAGGAAATATCATCCAGAAGTGGAAGTTACATATCATTTATACTCGAAGGGCTTCACGCCGAATTACTATCAGTGGACCGCGCACGAAGAACTTGTATCTCTAGCATCGGAGTCGGAGCCCTATGTGGAGCCGTATATGGATGTCCAAGACCACGATGCTTACGACGACGGGTTGGTGAACATAGTTTATGATGCGGCGAGGCCTAGTTTCAATCCGGACAATTATGATGCGGCGGGACCTAGTTTCAATCTGGACAATTATGATGCAGCTGAGGAGGCACCGAATGCCGATGCTGCAAAGTTTATGGAGTTGCTGGAGAATGTAAGGACTCCACTATGTCCTGGTTGTGAGGATCATTCACCGTTGGAGGTGGTTACAAGATTATTGAGCATCAAGTCCGATTTTAACATGTCGCAAGAATGCTATAATCGACTGCTCGATTTGATTATAGAGATCTTGCCCGAGGGTGCAAAGTTGCCTAAAGACTTCTATCGATCTAAGAGGATGGTGAGATCGCTTTGGATGGGATACGAGAAAATTAATGCATGTCGCAACGGGTGTATGTTGTACTATAAAGACGACAAGGATGAAGATGCATGCAGATTCTGTGGTGCTGATCGCTACAAGGCCACTGTTAGAGGAAAGTCTGTCGGTGCAAGAAAGCCTACCGATTCGATGCACTACTTGCCTTTGACGCCGCGGTTGCAGCGGTTGTTTATGGTTAAGGAGACTACAGAAAACATGAGTTGGCACAGGCGAAAACAGATCGAAGGAGTATTGGATCATCCATCCGATGGAGAAGCATGGAAGCACTTTGATCGAGAGTATCCATATTTTGTCGAGGAAGCGCGTAATGTCAGATTGGGGCTCTCCTCTGATGGTTTTACCCCATTCGGACTTTCGGGCTCCCAGTATTCGTGTTGGCCTGTGATTGTCACTCCGCACAATCTACCGCCTTGGATGTGCATGAAGACTCCGTATATGTTCCTAACCGTTATTATCTTGGGTCCGAACAATCCGAAGAGGAACATCGATGTGTATTTACAGCCTTTGATAGATGAGTTGAATCAGCTGTGGAAAGTAGGTGCCAACACATACGATGTTTCTAGAAAGCAAAATTTTCAGATGAGGGCAGCACTTATGTGGACCATCAACGACTTTCCGGACTATGGAATGTTATCGGGATGGAGCACCCATGGTCGTCTCTCATGTCCGTATTGTATGGACCATTCTCAGGCTTTCCATTTGAAACATGGAGGCAAACCGTGCTTCTTCGATTGTCATCGACAATTTTTGCCGAAGGATCATCCGTACCGGAGGAACCGGAATGCTTTTCGTGCGGGAGTTGTGGAGAAGGCCAATCCACCGCCAAGGTGGCCCGGATGCACGATATGGGAAGAGGTAAAAGATTTACCAAGTGCTATCGAAGAGCCTGCTAAGGGGTACAAGTATGACGAATTTGGTCGCACCCATAACTGGACGAAGAGGAGTATATTCTGGGATCTGCCATATTGGAGCACCAATCTGATCAGACATAACCTTGATATCATGCATATCGAGAAGAATGTGTTTGATAACATAATTAAACTGTAATGGAGGTAAAGGGGAAGACGAAAGATAATTCGAAGGCCAGGTTGGACTTAGAAGAAATATGTAGATGTCCTGCATTGCATTTGATAGAGGAGGGGAATGGAAAGTTAAAGCAACCTAAGTCATTACAAATATTGGTGGGCAGTATGCAAGACTAAAGCTAGAAATACCTTTGACATTGACGAAATAGCTTATCAGGAGGACGATCTACCTCTTGTAACAAATATTGTAGATGTGGACTCAACGGAAGTTACTCATTACACAAGTAATAATGTAGAAGATGTAGAATTATCCGAAGAGGACGACGAAGTAGATGAAAGTGAAGACGAGGAAGAGGAAGAGGAAGAGCAGGACGACGAAGGCGAACAAGATAAATTTTCTGAAGATGATTGAAAATAAAAAATATTGTATGTAGAATGTAACTATATTTTGACTATAGAATATAGATCTAGGTTGGAAAATTGACGAAGTAGATGTACCCATTAACGAATATATGTATTATATTTTGACTGTAGAATGCTTTGAGATATGTATCATATTTCGACTGTAGAATGTAGTATATATTTGTGTTTCTCTATATTCATCATATGTTGTTATCAGATATGACAGGACGACGCGGAGGATTCGACAGGTCCCGAGGTAGACAGAGTGCCACTCCGGTACTGCCTACTGTTGGTTCCGGATCATCGTCGCCCAGTACTCCAGTATATCGATCACTCACATCTCCGACTGTTGGGACGACTAGTTCCTGGCATGATAGTACACCCTCGTCCAGCGTTCCTCCTGCTGACGGAACCATGGGGACAGATGAGCATGTCGAGAAGGTCGTGCCAACGTTGTCCCAGCATCAGTAAGATGCTCCATGCGCACCTCCGGAGGAGACGAGGACAGAGTTTTGGGCCGACGGTACAAAGTAAGTCAATTAGATGGTTTAGTATATATTTGTGTTTCTCTTTATTCATCGTATATTGACTTTTTCAGTAATCTAAATTATTATCTCTGTATAGATATCGTCCATCGTCGATTCAGAGACGCCTGGGCCAATTTCTGAGGAGCAACTACGGTGGCCCTTGGATCAACTACTCTGAGGCTCCGGAGGAGAGGAAGGCGTTCTGGTTTGCGCACTTCCAGGTAAAAGTATATTAAATAAATCCTCTAATTTATGCATATTATATAACTTATTCGTGATGCTAACTTAATGAATTATTTATTGTAGCAAACGTATTTTTATCCTCCGCACCGGGCCGAGTTGATCGAGCGGCTCTTTCCTACCGTTGCCGCCAAGCTTATCCGAGATGCTCTGGATGGCCAGAAGGCTCGTGATCGTGCTGGAAAACTGATCCAAGGTTGGATCATGCCTGAGCAGTGGACTGCGATGAGGGCTAGATTCGACGATCCGAGCTACAAGGAAAGGTCTAAGAAGGCCAAGGCGGCTAGGCAGAATGCTGCCAAGTGGTGTGGTGGCTCAATTCCGATGACGGAACATTTTCGTCGTTTGGTATATTTTTTCTTTTAAAATATATTATTTTAATATAAGTACCATAAAATGGTACTTGGAAAAAATATTTAAGTTTAGTAATAAATAATATATTTTTAACAGGTACAGAGGGGGGAGGATGCAAACATGGTGACTGTCTTCTTGGCCACCCATCGCAAGGACGGAAATCTCATTGATGAGAGGGCCTCACAGACCTATGTAAGTATTACTTTAATTTGTGTTAATTTTAATATAACTTAGGCAATTATCGAGTTTCCAAACCTTTTCTAGGCCGAGTATATTAGGCTGCGTGAGCGGGCGACTGCTAGTGCACCTACACCTGGAGAGGCTGGTACTTCGTCGCAGCCTGCTCCATCTCCGTCGGCAGACGACCTGTGGGTGACCGCAGCTGGTGGTCTCCAGAGGGGTACGTACTACGGTACAGGCTCCTTTGGCGCCCTGGTTGCGACGCAGTCATCTAGGGCCTCCCCGACAACTGCGCATTCCACACACCCCTCGCAGTCGCAGCCCTCGCAGTCGTCGGCCAGAGTCCAGGAGGCCGTCCAGGAGGCCGTTGACCGTAAGATTGCGTCTCTCCGTGACGAGTTGCTGCGAAGTATGGAGGAGCAGTCCCGGTCCCAGCCGTAGTCGGACGATCCGATGCTCATCGCACGATTGGATATGCTCGACCGCAGCATAACGGAGCTACGGAATTTGACAAATGATATTAGAGCCTCCAATTACCGCAACATCATGGAGCTGCAGGCGTCACAGCTATCGATGGGCGAGAAGTTGACGAGGATGCAGGATTCAATGGGTCATAGCAGTACGATGCTGTTATCTACCCTGGATTCTTACAACCAGCGACTCGCAGACTTGGAGCGGGCACGGCCTCCACCGACGTCACTGCCTTCTCCATCGACATCGGTGTCGATTCCACGGGACGAGTATGAGGAGTTCTTATCCTTCAACAATAGTCTCTTCGGTAAACATTCGATTTCTATATTATGAATTATTGATACTTCAACAATAGTCCTTGGTATTGGATACTTATCTCGTATTTGTACTGTTCATCTTATATATTGTTAAACTTTGGCTACATCTACAATTCCAGCATTGAATACTTAATTCCAGCATTGAATACTTACTTGATATGTCCCCACAAGGCACAATACAATATCTAATATATATAGTTCCCAAAATATTAATATATATTGAATACTTACTTAATATATACTTACTTGATATGTCCCCACCAGTAGATTAATTTAAGTAGCCCCAAGTTCAATTCCTTCTGGACACAAATTATTTTTTAATTTTTTTTTAAAATTAGCGACGTTTTTAGCGACGTTTAGCGACGTTTAGTTACGTCGCTAAATAAGTCGCTAATTAGCGATGCTGTAACAAGTCGCTAAAAATGTCGCTAATGACGTCGCTAAAAACGTCGCTATACGTCGCCAATTGCTGACATGGCAGAATAGCCAGGTCATTAAAGACGTCGGTGTAACGTCGCTATATAAGTCGCTAATCAGCGACATTTAGCGACTTTGCAAACGTCGCTATTTAGTGACTCGGAGTCGCTAAACGTCGCTAAATTTTGCGACACACTAAAGTCGCTAAAAACGTCGGTATAACGACGTTTAGCGACATTTTTTTTTGCGACTTGGGTTTTTCCGACAACTTTATAACGTCGCTAATTACGTCGCTAAACCAAATTAGCGACGTCATTTCGTTTTTTAGCGACGTTTTTAGACGTCGCTAATTTGACTTTTTCTGGTAGTGCATAGTCCCTGAACCTCGTCATCGAACTTGACTTCCATCGAGGATAGCTGGTCAACCACGCCTTGGAACTCACTCAAATGATCCGTAATGGACGTCCCATCTTTGTACCGCTAACCCATCATCATCCGGATCAGAAATAATTTATTTACCCTCGTCATCTTCGCATACAAAGATTCTAACTTATCCCACAGTGTCCTCGCGTGCTCAATACTGGTAACATAGTTGTACACGTTCTCGTCAACGAACTGTCTGATGTACCCACACACCTGTATATGCTCGAATTTTCAGTCCTCTTCGAATTTATTACTGGGCCTCTCGGAAGCAAATACTGGCAGATGCAGCTTCTTGACAAATAACAGATCCTTCAACTTTCTCCTTTAGTAATGATAGTTGGTACCGTTCAGCTTTACCATGCACACCGGCTTCGCGTCCATCCCTCCTCCCTGGTTTGCTTGTAAACTTCTAACATCCTTCTGAAATTCTAGAACCTGGCTCTGATACCACACTGTTGGGAATGAAACGCAAAAACTGTTCCCCAAACCAGAGAGTACCTGCGAGAGAAACGAGCAAAACACACAAACCAAAAAATACCAAACACAAATCGCAGACACAGAGATTTTTACGTTAAAAATCCAGATGAAAAAAATTACGGGATGATCGGAGTCCAGCCCTGAAGAACCTCCACTAATGGAATAAAGAGATTACACTCTCTACAAGCTTCTCACCGATCCAACACGGATCACCGCAACTCTTTAGAACAGAAAATAGATTACAACCACGAAAAAAAAAGACAATGAGAAATATTCCAAATTGATCTTTGTCTCCGAAACGATCTCCAATTCTTCTTTCTTCTCTTCAAAGTTGCAATAGTACTCTTGCCAATTTTTTCCTCTCTTTTAATATTTTTTCATATTATTGTATATTGCATGAACTTTTTTATAAACCCTTACATGTCGCGACAAAGTGCAGTCCACTGTAGAACTTGTATCATGATCAGTTAGTTTGTTTGTTTGTTTTTTTTTTTTTTTCCATCCCATTTGTCCTTTCTTTTCTTCCTCCCATGTCATAAATCACATGCTCGTCAGGTATGCACATGCATGATCATGCCAGTGAAACCCCTCTGCCACAGCCCCTTCGCAATATCTGACAGTATAGTGGCTTCCTTCCCTGTGGGTAGCTAAAATTCAGCAGTGGACTCTGTCTGGCATGAACATATTCCCTGAGAAATTCAATTATTGGATCATCATAAATAAAAATTACCGAGATAGAAAGTTGATTAAAAAATGTCAAATAAGCAGTTGTAGAAACTTATCAAAAATTGTTATTGTAAGTTACAGATCACATATTTTAATATAATATTTTTTAATCCAGCATGAGAGGAAACCCAATAGTTGGTACCGTTCAGATTTAAATCATCTTTTTTGGTTCTTCAAAGTTTTATATTCTCATATCGCATGGATTTGGTATATTATTGATCACATCATACCGGGAACACCAATTTTGGGGTTTCTTTTATGCCATGATATATTATTGAAGGCTTGCATGCATATTGGTAACTAGTCTTAGCCTTAAGGTGCTAGGTAAAATACTTGTGTTTAAAATATTGAAACTGAACAAAACTGGACATGTAACAATACTAGAAGTATAATGATATTAGACAGAGAAAAGAAATCTCAGCAAATTAAAGTTAAAAGGGTATTTTACCACTACTTTTTCACGTTTTAAAGAGAAGAAAAAGAATAGAGAAGCAAAAGCAACTTACATAAGTTGTATCAAAACCAAGCAATGGTATTTGATACAGTGACTCTCTTTTGACAATCTACCAACCTCTTATAGCGGGTGTCACATATATGTTAGTTTTATTTGTTAATCCTAGATTTTGATCTATAAATAGAGTACTACATCCTCCCACCAAAGTCCACACCATTCCTCATCCCAATTAAGCAAACATGGCTATGGCTTTCAAGATGGTACGTACAATATTAGCAACACAAGCATCTTAACTAATTCTTGTTCGATTCTGTTTGTAAGTTTATATGGTGTGCTAATGATAAATAATGGATTTTAAATACAAATGATCTAAGGCGAGGGAGGGGATGAACGTCGACGAGTGCCGGAGGTGGTTCATGGAGATGAAGTGGAAGAGGGTTCACCGCTACATCGTCTTCAAGATCGACGAGGGGTCGAAGGCAGTGATTGTGGACAAGGTTGGCGGCCCGGGCGAGGGGTACCAACACCTCGCTGCCTCCCTCCCTGAGGATGACTGTCGGTATGCCGTCTTTGATTTCGACTTTGTCACCCTCGACAACTGTCATAAAAGCAAGATCTTCTTCATCACCTGGTTAGTTAGTTAGTTAGTAACTTGCGTAGTGTGTGTAGTGTAGTATGTATGTTATATATGATAATAAGATGGATCGACAGCTCCCAGAGGAGAGCTCTAATATTCACATATATAGTAATGCTCCATAATGTCAGCTCCATAATGTCAAGATAAAGAGCTGGAGGAGAGGAGGAGGTGGAGGAGGAGGAGGAGGAGGGGGATTGCATGAGATATTACCATTTCTTTCTTTCTTTCTCGTATTGTATTGGTACTAAATCCAAAGATCCACCAGAATCAAGAAAGATCAAGAAAGTTGCAAGTAATTTGCTACTCTCTTATGGGAGTTTGAAAATTAATTGGATTATTTAGAAATAGGATGTCACATAATTGTTGAAATTAGGATTTGGGTTTTCAAAATGTCCGATATTAGATTTTGAATATCAAAATTACTGTTCACGTAACACTGGACACTTTGAAAACTCTAATATATGTATCAAATTAATTTTATCAAATATTCGAAATTAATTTTTTCTACTGATTTATGACATGATAATAATCCTTCGACAATCTTGACATGAGATGACATGATCTGACCAGACCAACAGTTGTATCAACTGATAGCTTTAACACTATAGATATACTATTGAGTAGCTTGTCATTTTGATTTGATTTGATTGATAGGTCTCCAACAGCATCAAGGATAAGGGCTAAGATGTTGTATGCCACCTCCAAGGTGGGGCTGAGGAAGGCCTTGGATGGGGTCCACTATGAGGTGCAAGCAACTGATCCAACAGAGATGGGGTTTGATGTCATCAGGGAGAGGGCCAAATGAAGATCTTATGAATTCTTCTTCTTCTTCTTACTTCTTTTAGTGTTTCAATAATGATAGATCTCTCTAAATAATCTAACTGCTGGTTAGGAACATGGAGAAAGGAAGAAGAGGCTTGTAGTCTCTCAGAGTTTTCTATCACATAATGTGGGGACTAATTGGAGATGCTACATACTTTCTCCATATGGAAGAGATTCTGTTTGTCTGTTGATATGACTTGGGTTTCTTTATTGTTTCCTACTGGACTGTCCCAATGCTTTCTACCATTTCACTCTATCAAGAACCATCTCCTCTTCATTGCTTTCGACTTTGAGATACTACCAGAAATGTCATTACAAGTTTGATATATTTTTTTTTTTTTTTTACAAATAGGTATATATATCTACGAGGAACTTAAAGAGAAAATGCAAACCAGGACATGAAACAGATTTAAACTATTCTAGTCCATCTATTGATTTAAATAAAAAGTTCTGTCTTTGTCTCAATATATCGATCAGGTATAGTGTCAAAATCATGGGACAATTGGATGCTTACAAAATCTGGGGGTCAAATTAAATGAAGGCATGGTTTACTTGGTTGCTGTTTGCACCCATTTTGGTACGGTCTACTCCTTTGATGTTATAACCAGTAATCCAACTGCACCAATGAGTATATATATACTGCAAAAAAGTGGAACAAATTTCGGCTTAAGAAAAAAGAAAATGCTGTGCCTACCACCAAATGCATACTCCCTCTCCTACAAACTCCGCGTGTCCGACCTCCAAGAAAAAATGTGGGACCAGATGGAACCCATATGTAAGAGAAGATTAGAAGAGAGATGTGACGGATGTAAACATTTGGTAATAACCTTAGCATTATTTTAAGAAAAAAAAATAGCAATCGGAGGTCCTATTCTAGAAGCCTCTAGCAAATCATTCTTATATAGGGCACATCTGGGGTCACTGCAACTATAAATTCTGTACGTATGAATAAAATTGCAGATTTTGTACATAGGACTTCTCAGCTAATGGATGCCCAGATGGTGCTGCTTTCAACACCATACTTCATCGACAAAAACAAAATAAAAATAAAAATAAAAATAAAAATAGAAACCTACTTATAACCCTAAATGTACTACACTTTTGAATACAAAAACAACAATAATAAAATATTTGGCCCAAAATTTTGGAGTTCGTTGTTTGAATTATTTTCTTCCATTCAATGTCCGTTAATGGCCATGTTTTCTCTTACACTACCAAAAAATATATCATTTTTTAAAAGAATATTTTAGCAAATGGTACCAAATAAAATGTTGAAATTAGAATATTCCTTCACTTAAAAAAAAATTAGCCTCAATTCTTTGTACGGAGTAATTAAATTTTTAATATATGTCCCAACTTTTGTAACCGGATTTTTGATTTTTTTTTTTCTACACATAATGTGAGCATTTGCTATTTTTTTTAAGTGGGAGTATATGCTAGTTTTAACATTTTGGGTAGGAACATTTACTAAAATATTCCTTTTTAAAAACTTCAATCCATATTAGCTTAGACCCATCTCTACTCCTAGTGGCTCGTTTAGCTAATATATTCTCTCTCCTCTTACTGGAAAATCTATTTATCTAGGTTGCTCATGTCCAAAGTACCTAAAACGATTTTCTCTCATTATGTCCCTAATTGATATAATTTTAACTTTCCACGAATACTCTCATTTCTTATCATATATTTCAATGTATTATCACTCATCTATCTTAGCATTGTCATTTCCGCAACACTAATTTTTTTCATATTTTATTTTATTTACTAGCCAAGACACTTTCGATGTATTGTCCCTCATCCATTTAACATTCTAATTTCTGTTACACTAATTTTATGGATTTTGTCTTTATTACTTGCCAACACTCTAAACCATAAAAACATGATTAGTCTTATAGTCATCTTATAGAATTTTTCTTTCAACTTTAAAGATATCATCCATCTTAGCATTATTTCTGAATTTATTTATTTATTTATTTATTTTCTTTAATCTATTTTTTCATTTTCTTCCACTTTGACTTAAATAAAAATAAAAAAAAATCATTTTATCACAATTTAAATGTTATCAAAGTGAATACATCCTACGATTTAAATGTAAAGACTTGAAATTTAGTTATTAATATTATATTAACTTTCTTGTTTCTATTGTTATTATTACAAGGCTAGAAATACCACTAATATTAATACTACTAAACTAGTAAAAGAAATTATTACTAACATTATTACTAGTGCATTTTCTGTTACATATGTACATTGCAATGTTGTTATATCAACTAGAGTTGTTAAATTAAGTTATTACTATTAATTAATAATTCAAATCCTAACCGATTCCTAGCCTAATATTACAATTAAGCTCATAGCTTATCAAATTTTCCAGCCAATACTAATTTACTTGAAATCCACCAATCTCCTTAATTAAATCCTAATGTTTTTACTTGTTTCTTTCCTCTAATCGAGTCCAACCCACCAAATAAATTTCATTCTTTTATATTCTTTCGACCCTCTGTTTATGCATAGTTTTCTCCTTTTAATTTAGCATAGTATCCTTTGAAGAACAATGTTCTTTTCTCTTCAGTTTTGGCCCAAACCCAGTTATGATTCTTCTTCTTCTTTTCTTTCTTATCTTGCTTGCTCACTCACGTTCCAGACCCGAAACCCTAAAACAAGGCCATTTCTATAGGCACTCAAAAAATTGCTTAGGACAACCCATTATTTCAGGACAACCCAGTTTTTTATTATTTTTACTCAGGATAGTCCTAAATTTACTCAGGATAGTCCAACCCCTCCTCTCTTCCACCTCAAACCCTAACCATAAACCTAACCTCAACTCCAACCCCAACCGTCGAAGGAGGAGGAGGCGCCGGCGGCAGGAGAAGGAGGAGGAGGAGGAGGAGGAGGAGGAGGAGGAGAAGGAGGCGGAGTCTAGAAGAGGAGGCGGCGGGAGAATCTGGAGGAGGAGGCGGGGGGAGGAGGAAGAGGAGGCAGAGGTGGGAGCACACCATCATTGTCGTCGAGGCCCCATGCCCCTCCGCCCCCGTGCCCCTCCGTCGACCTCTATCACCTCCCCCTTAAGCTCCTTTCCCTCTCCTGCGACCCCCTCCCCCGCCGCCGCTGCTTCTCCCGCTCCTCCTCCCTCATCCTCCTCGAACCATGCACCATCGTCGTCGAGGACTGTCACAAATTTGACAGTGCTAATTTCTAAGGACTGTCAAAGTTTTTGACAGTCGTTCCAATAGGAAGGACTATCAAAATCTTTGACAGTCCTAAAAAATTAGGACTGTCAAAATTTTTGACGGTCCTTCCTATTGAAGGACTATCAAATTTTTTAACAGTCCAAAAAATATTGGGCTAGCCTGAAGTAATTTTTTCAGTGGCAAACTCGTAAATAATTAAACCAAAAATTTGGTTCAGCATAGGTAGTTTTTAGAGTGCCTATAGAAATGGCCTAAAACAAACTACACGTTGTGAACAGTAGCATCTTCTTACTTGCTCCCCCTCCGCGTACGAGCACAGTCATGTTGGTTCTAAACCATAGAAGCACGCTCGTACCTCCCTGAGCTTGCTTCTAGATGTTTTCTCTCAAGCTCCTCTATATAAATATGCAGCTTCCTTGTTTCCTCCAAACCCTAAACCTAGCAACTACCACCTCGAGCCTCACCCGACCCTCACTACTGGCGCCTTCCAAATCCTGGCGACCTCGCAGATCACCTGGGTGACGTATTAAGTCACTTTCGGCAATTGCCAAGTGAATATCACCACCTTGCCTTTCCTCTTTCCGTTGAAGCTGTATGACTGCACATACCCCGTTGTCGGTACTGCTCTCTCTCTCTCTACTATCAGACTGCTCGATGAGAGCCCTCCGGTCGGCATATAGTCAGCGCCTCGGACAACCGAAGTTCAACCTCGATATTTGCTACACATCGATGAATACCATCCCCGACGTACACAAAGCTATCTCATCCTCACTTTTTCAGCTATGGGTAGTTTGATAATTTGGCATGAGTATTTAATTTTAGGAATATAATATTGAATATTTGTGCGATAATTTTATAATTTATTTAATTAAGCTAAGCTATGATTGTTTGTGACTAGTATCAATTAGTTAGAGAGAGACTAGACAATATTTAGACTTGTCACATATGGACCTATTTAGATTTGTCATGACAATTAGTGAGCCCAACTTGGACCCAAGCCCATTAGTCATTCTACGAATTAAATTAAGGAGAATTTATTTAATTACAATTAGTTAAAGACTTCCAAATATACCCATCTTTAATTATTTCTCATAATGCAACATGTAGGGGACAACTTGGACATTTGATATTGCTTGGGGACGAGAAAATAGGCCGGCCACTATATGGGGGGGGGGGGGTTCTGCTCTCTCTCTCTCCTCATTTGCATTTCAATTTTGATCCAAATTCTAGATCCCCAATTTTCTAATTTTTTTTCATTAAATTTTTACACAATTCACCACCAATTCCTTCTCAAATTCATCACTCTTGAAGCCTTGGAGCTTGGAGAAGCAAGGAGCACAAGGAGGAGAAATTTTGGAGCTTGAGATCGTGTCCGAATCGTGTCCAATTGCATTTTCATTGGGAATCCATCTCCCAATTTGTAATTCTAAATTTTTTCTTTCATTATAACTTCTTATTCATGCTTTTGACCATTAGGAATGACCCCATGGTATATGACTACCTATAAGAACAAGTTCTAGACTATTTGGCTTTGTATTGTGAGATCTATGAGGTAATTTGTGTGTATGTTGGGAGAATTATGAATTTGACACATCAATTGTGTGTTATGAGACCAATTAGATCTAATTAGACTTAGATCGAAATTATGGGACTAGGTACGTGTCCACAAATGGATACGTGTATACCGTATCATTGTATTTTGTGATACGGTATGATACGGGGCCAATTTTGAGTGATTTACATGTATTCTCTTCATTACATGTTTTAATAACTTCTAATATATATATATATATATATATATATATATATATATATATATATATATAACTTGTGGGAATGATCAATTATGGAGAATGAAGAGTTTGACACTTCAATGGGTTGAGTATCATAGATATTCTATTTGGTAGACTATAGGTATTTGTTTAAAATATCTTTATATATATATATATATATATATATATATATATATATATATATATATATATATATATATATATATATATCACTGGACTCAATTTCAATATCTGAATCACCGGCTACGGAAGAATTTCAGTCAAGAATTCTCGGAATGCCCCCCAGTACTCTCCCCCCAAAAAGATGATTATCTTGGCATGGTAGATAAGAAAGAATCCACTGCGAGAATTGTTCTTGAATTGGTGCTGGAATAATATCCAGAGTAGCTCCAAGCTTCAACTACCAGTCATACCGGCAACCATCTCTTATGGGCGTTATGCAGACTAGTCTTTACCATGGACCAGTCTACTTTAACGTTTATCCCAATTTAAGTCTTTCTCTTGCAGATATAAATTTACGGGATGCAGTAACTTTTAATCTGAAGACTTATGGTTATAACATTAAGCAAGGTTCAGAAATCATTGCTATTCTCTATAGAATTCACAAAGTATTGTCTATTTTGGCTCCTAAAGCTAGACATCTTGCCAAACCTGGTAATACGACTTTGATTGAAACAAATTTGTTAATATCAAATATTGCTGCTAATAAAATTATTAAATGGAATAAAATATAATTTCCAGATAGATGGGTATTAAATCAGGCGATTCCGCCTAGACCCATAATGGATACCGAATTAGATCAGATAATCCAAACTCTAGATGGAGATGTAAAAGTTAGATTTACTCCACAAATAAAATCTAGAATTTCATTCTCTAGTTTTTGATCCCCTTCAATTATTGAAAATGGAGAAAACTCTTCTCAGACTACTGAGAAGGATGATAAAATTAAATATATAAAAATAAAAAATAACATTGCCAAACTAGAATATAAAACAGAATGGGTTGATCCCGTTGATTCTGTCTATTCTTCTGATGCTAGTTTTGGCACTCATTCTCTAAATATTATAAAATTAACTAGTAATGATGATCCTGCCAAAGATCCTAATTATTGGGACTGGACTCAGGATAAAAATGTTCGAAAAATTATTGTCGAAGCTTATGATGAAGAAATTTAATTCAAAGCTTGGTTTGAAAAGAATTATACCCTTGATCAAAGGTATGAATTCAAAGATAAATACTATGCTCGTCTCAAGGAGATAAATAAAATAAAATGGTTTGACAAATGGTTTATTGAGAACTATGTCAACCAAGAACTCACTAGCATTAATAAGCTAGAAGAGGATTTATAAAAATTGGATCACTGATACGGGAAAGTGTGTCCGTGCTTTATATCCACCAAATGAATCCCTAAAAATTTTGGTTAACTCTGAAAAAGTGGATGCCATTTCCTTTATTCGAATTATCGATCATAAGGAAGAACAAATAAAAGAGCTTCAGAAAATTGTGAAGCAAAATAACTATACCAATGCTTATATTCAGACCATGGGTTCCCAATTGGTCCGAATGGAAACTGCCCTTAATAAAATTCTTCTCAAGGTCAACTCTATCCTCAAATTACCTAAAACCATACCAAAAGCTTCTACCTCTAAAAAGGTAAGCAATATACCTATAAAACCAACTAGTGATAATAGCAATTTTAAATTATCCTCTCCAGAAGTTACTGAGAAAGATAAAAAGATGATCATCTTGGCATGGTGGATAAGAAAGAATCCACTGCGAGAATTATTCATGAATTGGTGCAGGAATAATATCCAAAGTAGCTCCAAGCTTCAACTACCAGTCGAAAAATCAGGAGGGTATCTCGTTTTGAAGAATTTTAGGACAGATACGTATAAACCACGAATGGGTTCTCTAGGAGTTTTCATAATATAAAAAGTTATAGAATGCCTGGATATAATCCCAATAATTATAGCTGCAGACAACCACCTTATCCTTGGAAAGCTACTGTTCTCTGTTAGGATGGTTGGACGAAATACTGAAGAATTTATTTATAATAAGTAATCTCTATAAGTGATCGTCATAAGTTACAAGAGAGTAGAGAAAAGAAAACGATTACAAGAAGTAGAAAATTGCACATCCTAAGCAATGGGGGACCCCCCCCTATTTATACAAGATAAAAGCTTCAGAACGAAGCATCCAGAGGTCAGCTGCCATCGCACTCAGGTAGGGGTATCCCCCATCGGCAGTCTCGAGATCACTGCCATTTCGTGGAGGGCCAACCCCATCTCCCCCAGTGGAGTGGCAAAGGTCCCGGTGAGCGAAATGTATCGCTCCATCAGTGCCAGAAACAGGTTAGGGTTGGGAGGCAACCCAACACTCGTCACGCTCACGGCAGCGTACAGTCCTATGACCTCCAGCTCTCTCCGAAAATGCTTCAAAGCCCAGTCAACTAGGCAGGACCATCGGAGGTTTGTTGGGGTAATCCACCCATTGTACCGAGGATTCTCCTTGGGGTATACTCCCCCTCGCACCATGAAGTCATTGCAGAAAGTCGACAATTGGACCGGCTGGATTACTGAACTGTCTTCACTCGGGACGCTGCCCGGGCACAGTCCCCTAAACAACGTCACAACGCCAGAAGGACGGCTGACAAACGACCCCTGGTCGGCTCCTTTCAGATGAAAGATCTTCCCCGGCTTGCCGTGAAGATCAAGAGTCAGCGTCCACGACATCCTCCTGCGATGTGTGGCATGGAAGAAAGCCGAGATGGGATAATCTCTCGGCATCGCGGGCAAATACAAGGCCACACTCTCAGCAGGGAAAACCCAAGGTTCTCTCTTGGGCTTCGTCTGGGACTGTTTGTCAATCATGTCCCCAAAGAGAAAGGCCGGCTTGATGTACTGGTCCCCGTCTATGTACGTCAGGGGCTCTCCGTTAATCATGTTCAGCAATGTCCGCTCGTCCTGAGCCGATATCAAGATCTCCCTTCCTTTGGGATACTGGGGTCCGGAGATAGGAAATGTCACGTGCGACAGATCCTCCAAATAGTTCGAGTGCAGCATCCCAGCAGCGGATCCCATCACCTCGGCCAGTGGAGACTCATGCAAGTTAACTGCGAAAGTGCAAGGAAAACACGTCATTACGAATCTTGCAACATAAAGACCAAGAAACGACAGTCTGTGCTTTACGCCAAGACTGTACAAAATTTGGTCATTTTACGCCGGGAGCCACATCCTGAAGCGTAATTGGCGGCATACAGTCCGTGCTTTACGCCAGACTGCCAAAATTCTAGTTATTACGCCCATCCAAAGCGTAAAACTAAAATTTTATAGTATACACCAAGTTTTCGGCAGTCAGAACTTTTACGCTCATAACTGCGAAAATATGGAGTTTCTACGCTGGCACATTAGAAATGTGGGCGTAAAAGATGAAAACGTCTCCGGGCGTCATCTTCCTCAAAGAGGCTATCAGCACAAGAGACGACCTAGCACGGTCACGTTCAACGTGTGCGAAGGATTTTTCGTCGTTCTTTGTCATCCCAAAGGCTATACCTCTAAGGTCGGGTGCGCTACTCGTCGGCAGGATGCTTCGCCCAGAAGGAAGTTCGCCTTGCCCGACCGAAGACTCTCTCATCGGGGCAGAAGAACGAGAAGAAGAGCCTGTGCTCTTTCCCTTAGTGGAGGGGGTTTGTTTCGGCGCCATTTCTGAAAATTCGGAGTGCTCGGAGAAAGAACGAGGGGAAAAACTTAAACAATCGAAGGCTCTCTTTCGCAGAAGACGGATAAAAAGTTTTTCTCTCAAAAGCTTGGGATATATATAGAGTTCGGGTCGACTCCTCGAATCCTCAGACGGGCTCCTCGAAACCCCAACCAAATCTCACAAATTAAATATTTTGTTATGATTGGGTACTACGTCAGCCCACTACTCTCGAAAGACGGACAGTCAGCAAATTCGAAGAGTTCTTCGTGCGTAAGCAGGTCAGCAGTTCCTACGCTAAGGAGCTTTCTACGCTCGACTGCAACAAATCTACGGTTTTACGCTCGCAAGCTATCAGTCTATGGTTTTATGCCCGGATGCCTTTTATGCTCGGTAGCTTTTACGCTCGAGAGGCTACAAACCTACGACTTTACGCTCAGCAGGTACCAAATCGATGATCTCACGCTCGGTGGCGTTTAGTTCACGCTCGGAGGCAACGGATCCACGACCTTACGCCCGGAAGACTTCTTCCTTTTTCACAGGCTACAAATCTACAGTTCTACACTAAGGAGCTTTCTACGCTCGACAGCAACAGATCTACGGTTTTACGCTCGCAAGCTATCAGTCTATAGTTTTATGTCCGGATGCCTTTGTGCTCGGTAGCTTTTACGCTCGAGAGGCTACAAACCTACGACTTCATGCTCAGCAGCTCCGAATCTACGATCTCACGCTCGGTGGCTTTCTACGCTCAATAGGCTACGAACTCAAGATTTTCAGCTCATCTACACTACGGATCTCTGACTTTCCGCATATCCGAACAGTTCCCAAGGCGGTTGATTACAAGAGTTCACACAGAAGATACTCCTTCTCGACCTCAACATATCCCAAGTACCCGAAGCATACAGAGTTCAAACATTGAGAAATTACTCTTCTCAGGTCAATTGGAGGTTCATCCAGACTCCAGTCTGAATATCTCGTCTATCAAGATGGCAAACTCAGTTTGACAGCCATTCCTCGACCCTGTTCCAAGGGATTTACGAGAAGTCATTCTTGAAGACGAAGTCTGAACAAAAATTCTGTTCATCAGAAGTTCAGAGCTCTACGCGGTTCCTCAGTCCTAGCAACAGGACAGTTCTAAATATTCAAAATGCTCAACAGCGTTTTATGGACTATTCTCTATACACAAAGAACAGGACCTAGCACTCTTTTTAAACAGAGTCGGCGTAAAGAATCAGACGTGTCGAAGCTACACATATTCAGACTTCAAACAGCAACGTATGGCAAAACGATCATATGGAGAAGAAAGACGATTTTATTAAAATCAAAAGTCATGATTACATATGAGGGAAATCCAATCTACAAGGGTTTTTCTCTATTTTTCATGATTACACATGAGGGAAACTCCGTCTACAAAGGATTTCCCCATCGTCGCCGGAAGGCCGCCCTCGGAATCTGTTTTGACAGGTTCTCGCATTGGTGATCTTTCTCTTCTTCCAAAAAGATGATCAGTGGCGGGAGAATACAGAGTTGGGGCTTGCATAAACTATGCAGATCCCATGCTCCGTGCGCCATGGCAGATTGGGTTGAGGTGTTTTAAACCCAACTCAGTCCTGGAAGACGGCTGTTACAGCTTGTCTTCTCTCTCATCCCCGAGAGTATAACAGGAGAAGACACCGCTTGCAAGCCGTGTGGTCCAATACGACCCTTCCCTTCTCTTGGAAGAACAGCCACATAAAGTTGCTGATTATCCCGAGCAAGGGAGGTTAAGATATCCTTCCATGATCCATCGTTGCAGTGGACACTTGCTCGAAGACGCCGTCTTTTTTGGCTCCTTACACGCTGGAAGAACATGATCTCCTTCTTCCTCAGGTCGACCCGACGAACTCCGGCGATCATCTCTGCGTGGTGATGGAAATATGGGGAGAACAGGTTAACTCCCCCAGCCTTTTTATAGGCGAAAGAGGTCACACCGGTCCCCAATAAATCTGCCATAAAGTCGGCATCGACCGTTTCAATGCTCCATTCAGAAACGTTTCGAGTCACGAGGAGCGGTTCATGCTTCATTCAAAGCGTTCCAAATTCCGAGAAATTTGAAAGCTTTGACGGGGGTCTTGTAGAAGCATGAAAAATACGCCGGATGGCTATACGCAGCATATTGGTGCAGAGCAGCGTAAGCAGAGGCCTTCAGAGCCATCAAGCGTGCAACAGAGCTGTTTCCGCTAAAAACACAGCGTGAAATATAAAGCTCAAAAGAGGGCCATCCGCGTAAAGCAGTACGTCCAAGCCGCTTCAGCATAAACAGGGTGCTTCATCACCTCCAGGGCATAAAACTCATCCTCTTTCAAACGTAGCATTGAGGTGTACAAGAGACGCTTCGTATTCTCCGAAGTGAACCTGTCAGATCCTGCAATGAACCTGTCAGAGCCTGCAATGAACCTGACGTCTGGACTTCTGACAAAGGGATACGGCTCGACTACCCAAACGACGGCTATAATGATGGCACAGCACTGCGACCCAGGCTGTCAAATACCGCCATCCCCTTCGCGTAAACTGCTTTTACAAGCACGAAGGGATACGCTGCCTTGTTTTACACAGGCAAAACACGAGCTGTTTTATGTTCTGCAGTAGACAAACCGCCTGCCAACATCAAAAGCTGCACTCCGTACGGGGTTCGAGGCACGTCTCTACGACTGATGCACAGAGCGGTGACAGTTTCTCAAGGCACGTCTCTGCGACTGATGCGCAGAAGGGGTTGCAGACCTTCAAAAACATGCCTCCACATTTAATGCACAGGATGGTGGCAAATCTCGGCATTTAATGCAAGAGATTTGATTATATCTTCAAAAGCCGTAATTTCGGCTAAGACGTCCACATCAGCACTATGGCACGGTACGCAGCGGCTTCTACGCCCATCCAGCGTTTGTGCTCTTTCGGCTTCTACGCCTGCTCGGCCTCTATGACCACTCGGCTTCTCCGCCTGCTCGGCCTCTATGACCACTCGGCTTCTACCCTATTCGGCTTCTATGCCGGTTTGATAACTATTTAGCTTCTATGCCATGGTAACAGACATTTGGCTTCTATGCCAACCTCTTCTACACAATGGATACCTACCTACGTGGCTTCTATGCCGTGATCTTCGTAGCGATTATACGCGTTTTGTCCCTTAGTTGGACCCGCGTCACACGCTCATTCAAAGGATCATCTATACGCAGGCTTTGGTTACTTTAACCATTGTGTAAAAAGGTGTTGTACTTTCCACTCCTCGGTTTCTACACCGACGGAGTGGTCACTGTCACTAAAAACTCTATAAATAGAGACCTCTATCAATGAGGAACAAGGTCAAAAAATTGGTCAAGAAACCAATATCAGATCCAGGGTCGACAGATTGGAAGATCGAACCAGAGGTCAAGAGAGAGAGAGAGAGAGAGAGAATCCGGAGCTCAGGCAGAGATTAGGGATCGACGACTTTGGCATCGTGCATCCACCCTCTTCTGCAACCTTCGAAGCTGCTTCTTGTCTTCTATGGCACTTTTTCAACATCGTGTGGTCCAAGGGCTAAAGTGATCGACTGCAGATCAGACACCTATAGCAATATTTACCCAGATTAAATAAATTGTACTCCCATATCCTCGTATAGGATCAAATTGTACAAGTTTGTTTGTAAACCAAAGAAGGCGGGTTTCGTATAAACCCCATCTTGAATACATTTTCATTCTTTCGTTTAATACCACAAACAACTGCAGTGCTAACTTCAGCATGACTACAATGCACATTGACACAGAGCACACCCTCCTCTACCCGAGCTCTGCACGAAAATGTTGTAACCCCCTACTGTACTGCACATTGATGCACTTGCAACATCATTCCTTGCTGCAACAGCAACTGCTGTGTTGCTTGCTCGAGCATGCAACTGCAGATGTTACTCTACAGGTTACTGCACTGCCTAGTGCATCTCTCCCTACTGTTATTCCTATTGTAATTCCCTTATATATCCTCCCTCAAATACTGATATACTGAAACCTGATACCTCCTTCACCCGTGCACACATATGAACAGATATGCACCATTGATACCTGACTACACACATCAACAAGACACTCCTCACCCTACAAGCAACACTAGCATACTATCAACATTATACACACACAAGTGCATAGGCACATCCATCATCTAAACACACACACTCCACATCAACAACCCTATCACAAGCAATGTAACAAATATCTAAAGTGCATATCTCGATGATACACAATAACATATGATACTCTCATGATACATCTTCTAATCACCAAGTATACCACCAATAACACGTAGAACACATCTAATATACTATATAGGATATTATTAAAGCTAGAATTGACTAATCTAATACAATATGAGAAAATTAACATGTTAGGACTCCAAATACAATGAAACTACCAACCTACGATATCGTATCATGGCGTATCACGATACGACCCCTCCGTGTCAATTATGGACATGTACACTCTACCAAATTATTAAATAAATTCACAAACAATTAAGAGATCATTCCCTCAAACACTTGGTGGACCAAATTTGGATTTCTCCCAAATTGGCCACAAAACTAAATGTAACTATCACAATGGGCCTTATAAGAACCTAGTTTTTCTTCCTATGGATAGTTCTTTGCAAAGGGAGGGTTCTTATAGGTCTAATGCATCATATTAACTATGAAATTAATAAGAAAATAGGAATTTACCTATTGGAAGATGAATTCCCAATATAGCATACTACAAGGACACAATGGAAAGGATGGGCACCTTCTTCTAGCTAGCTCCATACCAAAGCTCCTTCTTGCTCTTCCAAGCTCCTTAGGATGAATTTGGAATGAAGGAATGAGAGTAGATTTGATATGGAATGGATTGGGTTTGAGGTAAATTTGGAGAAAAATGGAGGTGATCTAATTTGGAAATAAAAGAGGCTAGAATAAAGAGGAGAGAGACTCTCTCTCTCTACTAATAGGACCGTCCACCTATTCATTAGGTTAGGGTTAGGGTTAGGGTTAGGTTAGTTCCATTTGATATGTCTAAGTTTTCCCTCCTTTATGTCATTAAGGTTTAATTAATTAAAGGATTTAACTAAAGGAAGGTTCTATAGTTAATGAAAATGATATTATATTTATTCTTTCTAATTAATGAGTCAACTATAACTAAACTAATTGGTTGCCCTAATGGGTCATGTCAAGTCTAGTCCACTAACCAATATTAATAATATTATAATATATATACATTATACACATTATATTTTATATACATAACACATTATATAATTATTGCCAAAAGACAAAAATATTTCTAATCTAGAAATATGGTAGTGATAAGTCTACTCTCCTTAAAATAATTGTGTCCTCAAAATTAAACTAAACTAGCACAAGAACGCAACATAACAGAAGAATAATACCTCAAGGCTCCAAGAGATAAGGGTATTGCTCGTGCATTTTGCTCGCACATTTTATCCTCCCTCTCCCAAGTTGACTCACCTGGGGAGTGATGCCTCCACGAGACATGAACCAAGGGAATAGTCTGGTTCCATAATACCTTCTCCTTGCGATCCAAAATCTCCACTAGCTGCTCTGGATAACTGAGGGTCGGACCAACCTCGATCTCCGAGTGATCTAGTACGTGACTAGGATTCGCCACATACCATCTCAGCTGCGACACGTGGAACACGTCATGTACTCCCTCTGATGCAGGCGACAAGTCTAGTTTGTAGACTACTGCACCTACCATCGCAAGAATATTGAAAGGTCCAATTTATCGTGGACTAAGCTTTCCGCCTCTACCAAAGTGAATCGTGCCCGTATCGAAGAAATCTGCAAGAACACCAGATCGCCTACCTAGAAAAAAATATAGCCTTAACACGCAATCTAAAATAAAGTAATCACAAGCAATGACAAACAAATTCTATACCTCAAACTCCAAAGGTCTCCGGTGGCTGCCGGTCCAATGTCGTTGTCTCTCCTACGCAACCCAAAGCCTATCTCTAATAATCTTCACCTTCTCAGTTGCATCCACAATCATCTCTGGTCCCAACAAGGCTCTCTCACCTACATTATCCCAAGATAAAGGAGTGCGATATCTTCGTCCATATAAAGACTCGAATGGTAGCATCTCAATACTGGCCTAGTAACTGTTGTTGTAAGCAAACTCTACCAGGTGCAGATAATCCTCCCAAGAACCTCCGAGATCCAAAACATAAGTACGGAGCATATCCTCGACAGTCTGAATAGTCCTCTCTGACTGTCCGTCTGTCTAGAGGTGATATGCGGTACTAAATTTGAGCGAAGTGCCCAAGCTAGCCTGTAAATTCCTCCAGAAGTGGAAAGTAAAATGACTATCCCGATCCGAGAAGATGCTCACAAGAACTCCATGCAATCTGATAATCTGTCACACATACATCTCCGCTAGCTTCTTCGTAGATGTACCCACTTTAAATGGTAAAAAGTTGGCCAATTTGTTCAACATATCTACGATGACCCAAATCGCATCTTTCCCTCCTGGAGTACGCGGAATCCCCGAAATAAAATCCATGGTCACATGCTCTAACTTCCACTCTGGGATGAGTAAAGGCTGAAGCAATCCACCTGGACTCCGCATATCTGTCTTTACCTGCTGGCACACTAAACACCTGGATACGAAGCATGTTACCTCCCGCTTCATACCATACCAACATACGTGCTCCCTTAGGTCTCGATACATCTTGTTGGCACCTGGATGCATCGAGTACTGAGAGCAATGTGCCTCCTGCAGAACCTCCTCGCGCAACTTCCCATTCGGCACACATAAACTAGTACTGTGTCACAACGATCGATCATCAGCAATAGTAAAGTCATCTTATAATCCCATCCGAACCTGTGCCCTAATACTCCTGAGAGCCTCATCATCATAATGCGTAGCCCTGATTCTGTCCATCAGCTCAGATTGTATATATAATCCCCACATCTATATCTCGATACAAGAAACTAGTACCATAATGTCCAAGCTCTCAAGATCGGCCAGCATATGTCTGTCCGTTGTCAAGTACATAGCCATTGGATACCTGCTCAAGGCATTAGAGGCTATGTTGGCCTTCCCTGGGTGATACTACGATAAAATATTGAAGTCTTTCATCATCTCCAACCACCGCCTCTGCCTCATGTTTGTAGAAGCATGAAAAATATGCTGGCGAAAGCTACGCGGCGTATTGATACAGAGCAGCGCAAGCAAAGGCCTTCAGTTCCATCAGGCATAAGAGCTCAAGGGTGCAGCGCGTCCAAAACCGCTTCGGCGTAGACGGGACCCCCCCATCGCCTCCAGGGCATAAAAACTCAGCCGCTATCAAAGCAGCATTAAAATAGCGTACAAGGAACGCTTCGTCTTCCCCGAAATGAACCTGTCAAGTCACGCAGTGAACCTGGCCTCTGACTCCTGACAAAAAGTGCTGCACGGCGACCCAGACGACGGCTGGAAACAGGCACAGACCCCTCGGGACGCACACCACAGTATGATGGCGGATCCCTGCATTTAATGCAGAGGATTGGGTTAAGATACCACCGAACCGTCGTTTACTGACGTCCCCTCAGCATAAACCGCTCTTTTGCGTACAGAGGGATACGCTACATTGTTTTACACAGGCAGGCATAGGCCGGTTTACGTTCCGCAGTAGACAAACCGCCTGCCACGTCAAAAGCTGAACATCGTACGGGGCTCGAGGCACGTCTCTACGTCTAATTGCACGGAGCGGTGACAGGTTCAGTCAAGGCACGTCTCTGCAACGGACGCACAGAAGGGCTGCAGACCTTCGAAACATGTCTTCGCATTTAATGCACAGGATGATGGCAAATCTTTGTAGAAGATTTGATTACATCTTCGAAAGCCGTGATTCCGGCTAAGACGTCCCCGTCAGCACTCGGGCACGGTACGCAGCGGCTTCTACGCCCATTCAAGACCTGTGCCCCTTCGGCTCTCAACGCCCCTCCGGCTTCAATGCCTCTCCGGCTCCTACGCCTATCCGGCTTCAACGCCTCTCCGGCTTCAACGCCTCTCCGACTCCTACGCCTATCCGGCTTCAACGCCTCTCCGGCTTCTATGCCTATCCGGCCTTCAACGCCTCTCTGGCTCCTACGCCTATCCGGCTTCAACGCCTCTCCGGCTTCAACGCCTCTCCGGCTCCTACGCCTATCCGGCTTCAACGCCTATCCGGCTTCAACGCCTCTCCGGCTTCTATGCCTATCCGGCCTTCAACGCCTCTCCGGCTTCAACGCCTCTCCGGCTCCTACGCCTACCCGGCTTCAACGCCTCTCCGGCTTCTATGCCTATCCGGCTTTAATGCCTATCCGGCTTCTACGCCTATTCGGCTTCTATGCCTATCTGGCCTCTGTGCCAGGGTGACAGTCATTTGGCTTCTACGCCAACCGTTTCTACACACGGGATACCTACCTGCGTGGCTCTTACGCCGTGATCTTCGTAGCAATAGTACGCGTTGTGTTCCCTTAGTTGGACCCGCGTCATACGCTCATTCAAAAGATCATCCATACGCAGGCATTGGTTACTTTAACCGTTGTGTAAAAGGGTGTTGTACTTCCCACTCCTCGGTTTTTACACCGACGGAGTGGTCACTGTCACCAAAACTCTATAAATAGAGACCCCTATCAATGGGGAAAAAAGGGGCGGAAAAATAATTATCATCCAGGAGAAAAGAATTATCATCCAGGAGAGAATTATCGTCCAAGGAGAGAGAGAGAGAAAGAGAGAGAGAGAGAGAGAGAGAGAGAGAGCCCGGAGAGCAGGCAAAGAGCAGGGATCGACGACCTTGGCCTCGTGCGTCCAACCTCTTCTGCAACCTTCGAAGCTGCTACCTGTCTTCCACGGCACTTCTTCAACATCGTGTGGTCCAAGGGCTAAAGTGATCGACCGCAGATCAGACACCTATAGCAATTTATACCCAGATTAAATAAATTGTACTCCCACATCCTCGTATAGGATTACATTGTACAAGTTTGTTTGTAAACAGAAGGGCGCGGGTTTCGCATAAACCCCGTCATTGAAATACAATTTCATTCCTTTCGTTTAATACCACAAACAAGATGGCGACTCTGCTGGGGACATCTTTCTCTTCTGACGAGGAAGTAATTTCTCAACACGATACGGTATCCGTGGGAACCGTGAAGAAGACGCTGGTCGTTCATTTCGACCAGTCAGCCTACGAAGACATGCTTCGAGCCGGGGGTAGCTCTCGCCCTCTCTCCGTCCAGGACAACAGGAAGCTGCGCAATGTGTGGATGCCCAAGACATCCTCTACTATTCCTGTGGACTCTCCGATCTCTCCGGACTCTCCGAACTCTCCGATCTCTCCGGACTCTCCGATCTCTCCGATCTCTCCGATCTCTTCGGCCAACGAGGTTGTAGCGACGCTCCCTCCGTGCCCCGCACGTAAAATTTAGTCTCCCGCTACGCGCGGTACAGACAAAACTTCGGGCGAAGTCTTAGCGCTAACCCCGAAGAATCCACTGCGCTTTACGCGTAGGAAACAGTCTCCCGCTACGCGCGGTAAAGACAAAAATTCGGGCGAAGCCTCAGCGCTAACCCAGAAGCCTTCACTGCGCTTTACGCGTAGAAATCTGTCTCCCGCTCTGCGCGGTACAGACAGAACTTTTGATGGTGCCTCGGCGCCAAGACGGAAGAACAGGTCTCGCTCCACGCGCAAGACATCATCTGACCTCTACGGTAAACCAGATGAGCGCTGTGATCTCCGCAAAGGAAAGCAAGCGGCAGGCTACTTAACCTCTCGGCCTTCACGCCAGCGAAGGAACAGAATGCCTACCCTCCGGATCACGCGAGAAACCAATGGCCGACTAAGGGCCTCTCCGGCAACTCCTCCTGACCTACGCAAATATCTAGTCCAGAAGCGTAAAGAGAGGGGACCTTCCAACATGTCTATTATGCCTCCTAGCGAGCATCATTGTAATAGCCACAAGGTTGTGATTAACTGCTGCTGTCCTAAAACAAAACGATCGGTCTTCGACCGATTGGGCTACTCTCTGTCTTTCCAGGGAGAGGAACCCGCGCATGCGCCTGTAAACATGGCCACACACCTGCGTAGAGGAGAGTCGAGTTCAAGACGTCATCCCTCCAAGCCCCCGAGCCGAAGGAGGTTCAGTGACACTGAAGCCGGAGTATTCCAGAACACTCGCGCAAAGTCACGACAGCCAGCTCCATCCTCTTCCGATTCCGATGCTGGGGGTCACCAAGAATCAGAAGCAGAAAGTGTAGAGTCGACTTTTACAGCGACCTATACTAATCCTTCAATGACGCCCAGGGAGATGGGAGCCTACGCCGTTGAAAATGAACGCGAGGAAGCTTCACCGTCAGGAGACGCGGAACAATGCCTCACCACGCTGGAAACATCTCTACAACAAATGTAATCCATGATGGAAAACATGCACCAGATGATGCTAACTCAGCACGCAGCTACCATGGCTCAAGCATCAGTCCCGCCGACTCAGATACGTGTGGGGGTGGACTTGCCACCATCCCACCCGAGCCAAGAGCCCGCGCTGGATCAAGAGTCAGTAGTTCCTCCGCTTCCTCACTCAGAGAGTGCCTTACCTCCCGCTGGGGTTACGATACAACCAACTCCGCACCACTCCATGGCCCCGCTTCCGACTGAAAATCCGATGCAGGCAGTTCGGGAGTTGAAGGCCCAGTTTGACGCCTTGAAACACAAGGATCAGCTCAAGAAACTGGGAATCAACCAGCCCTACCCAGCTATCTGGGAGGAAGTCCCTTTCCCGCCAAGGTACAAACTTCAGACCATGGCCCTGTTCGAGGGAAAAACATCGCCGAGCCAGTACATGAATTATTTTAGCATGATGACGGTGTTGCTACAAGGGAACGACGCCCTCCTTACTCGGGTGTTCAAAGGCTGCCTCTCAGGAGTAGCCTATCAGTGGTACCGCAGCTTGGCGGATAACTGCATCACTTCCTTCGAAGACTTTAGAACTTTATTCTTTACACGGTTCTACGAGGGAGGAATGGACATGTCTATGTCCTCTCTCATCGAAGTCAAGCAAAAGGAAAAGGAAGACGTTCGCATCTTCATCGAACGTTTTCGTCAGGCCACCTTACAAATGCCTCCAGGAGTTCCCGACTCTACATTGGTGGACATTTGCAGGAAGAACCTCCTTCCCGTGGTCTCGGTGTTCACAGGACCATATCAGTTCCGTGATTGGCCCTCGTTCATCATCTCGGCGGTAGCGGCCGAAGATAATAGTCGCAAGGCGCGCGACAATGGCATCATGATCTCCGCCTCCGACAGAGGCAAGAGGCCATCTCCTAGCAGCGACCACCCTCGTGGTCCCAAAGGGAAAGAAGCCCTGGCAATTAATACGGCCAGACCAAAGATTGCGGCAACTGCGCAAGCAAAACCCGGGACTTCCAGACCCGTTGAAGTCTACTCCTTCGACGACGACGACGTCCCGAGCATATTCGAGTGTCTCGTCAAGAGTGGCAAGATTACCCTTCCAGAGCTGAGGCGGCCCCAGGAAGTTGGCAATACTAACGACCCCAAATACTGTGTCTTCCACCGATACGTACACCACCCAACAAAGGCGTGTTACGTACTGAAAAGGAAGATCCAGGGGTTAATCGATGCTAAGGCGATCACCCTGCACAACACCGAGAAGACGGTCACGGCCAACATGATCTCTCTCCAGTTTGGCAGTCTGCCTCCCCGAACGATCCTGGATGGTGTCACGTCTATTTTCCGAGCAACGATGAACATCGTCAATCTCCCTCCAGCTCGGGATCAAAATCGCAACCTGGTACCCCTAACTACCCGGCAAGGCGAGATTATGTGGGTTCATCCCGACCTGGTGTCAGAAATCGGGGAAGAGACTGATGCTATCAGAGCTAAGTCTAGAAAGAACTCCAAATGCAAACCATGCCATATGGTTGCAACTCCAGAAGAACGACATGGGGCATGAACAAGCTATCTACTACCTCAGCAGAATGATGGTCGGGGCCGAGCACCGGTACAACCCAGTGGAGAAGGAATGCTTGGCTCTGATGTTCGCCGTCCAGAAGATACGACACTATGTCACCGGACAGACCATTCATATCATCTCCAGGATCAACCCTCTGCGGGTACTAATGAGCAAACCGAGTGTTCTTAACTCCCGACTCGCGACTTGGGCGATACTATTAACGCCATATGACATGGTATACGTACCACAGAAGTCCATTAAAGGCCAAGCACTGGCTGACTTCCTAGCTGCCCATCCGATCCCGGAGTCCTCCAAGTTATACGAGGACATTCCCGACGAAGTTGCAGAATGTAACTCCGCAATGGAGACCGACACATGGCAACTCTTCGTCGATGGGGCCTCCAGAACCGGTCCCAAGGGAAACATCGTCTCAGGAGTAGGAGTCGTCCTGGTCACTCCTGATCAGCTCGTCATCTACCGAGCATATTCTCTTAGCGAGCCCTGCTCCAACAATGTGGCAGAATACAACGCTCTGTTAATCGGGCTCCGAGCCGCCAAAGAGCTGGGGGTCGAATCCCTGGAAGCTTTCGGTGACTCTCTGCTTATCGTCAATCAAGTCAGAGGGATATATGAAGTCCGGAATCCAGACCTCATCCCCTACCACCAAGCAACGGTCGAGATAGCCATGACCTTCAAAGGATTCTTCCTGGAGCATGTACCTCGGTCTCAGAATCTGGAAGCCGATGCCCTAGCCAGTCTAGCCGCAGACTTAGCCGCTCCTATAAGAAGGCAGGATTCGATAATCCTTCTTAACAGAGACTTATTCTGTGCGAAGAACAACCTTCACATAGAACGCAGCCATGCTGTGAACACAGATCTCCCCGGAAAGGACTGGAGAAGTCCCTTCATAGATTTCGTCGCATACGGAATCTTGCCAGAGGACCCCAAAGGAGCAGTGTCCATCAAGCGACGATCATTACGCTTCTATTACGATGCATCTGCACAATGCCTATATCGCCGGACCTACGACAGATTACTGTTGAGATGTCTGTCTAACGACGAAGCACAGCAGATTATCCGGGAAGCTCACGACGGCGTATGCGGAGCACACCAACCCGGTCCTAAGCTACAGGATCGCATCAGGAGAATGGGCTATTATTGGCCTACTATGATCACAGATGCGATACGGTATGCAAGACAATGAAGAGCCTGTCAGATTCACGCAGACTTCATACACCGACCATCTGAGCATCTGCATCCTACAGTTGCATCCTGGCCTTTCGAAGCATGGGGTATGGACGTCATTGGTCCCATTCACCCGTCTTCTTCCCGAGGTCACCAGTTCATACTGGCCATCACGGACTACTTCTCCAAATGGGCAGAGGCAATCCCTCTTGCTGAGGTAAAGGCGTCTAATGTGATCAGCTTCATCAAGCATCACGTCATTTATCACTTCGGGGTCCCCCGAAGGATAATCCATGACAACGGGCCCCAGTTCATCAGCCAAGCGTTTCATCGATTTTGTGATAAAAATCGAATACACAATATCGCCTCTACGGCATACTATCCAGCTGCTAATGGTTTGGCGGAAGCTTTCAACAAAACCATTATCAAACTCTTGAAGAAGTTCGTCTCTTCAAACAAAAGAGATTGGAACAAAAAGCTGGACGAATGTCTCTGGGCATACCGCACAACGGTACGAACGCCGACAGGCTGTACCCCATTCTCACTGGTATACGGGAGCGAGGCAGTTCTCCCCATTGAAATCCAGATCCCGTCGCTCAGGATAGCCGTGGCTAACGAGCTGACTCAAGAAAAGAATGACCTGTTAAGGCTTCAGGAGCTAGAAGGATTAGACGAGAAACGCCTCCAAGCTCAACAGCGCATCGCGCTCTACCAAGCACGCATTTCCAGAGCTTTTAATCGTAAAATAAAGGAAAGGGTGTTCAAAGTCGGCGAGCTAGTTTTAGCCGTAAGAAGGCCGATGATTCTTACTCACAGGAGTAAAGGCAAGTTCCAGCCCAAGTGGGAAGGCCCTTATGTGATCGAGACAACATTCTCGAACGGAGCCTACAGACTAGCCCAGCCCAATGGAGACCTATTAATGGCTCCCATCAACGGCAAATTCCTGAAGAAGTACTACGCCTAATCTCCTCCACTCAGGAGGAATACGGCGAGATTCTCGTAATCCGACGAAACTACTTCAAAGAAGAAACTAGTATCGGCCCACAAATCAGTCATGTCCATATCACCTCTGAACTGTATTTCCTTGGAGAATCTGCCATGTCCATATCACCTCTGAACAGGCTTTCCAAGATTCTGACCATCGATTATCGCCTCTGATATCGATCGTCACTTCAACTAACACCCGTACTAAATCTAAGTACGCCAGTGGTGTTAGGTCCACAAAATCTGCTACGTCCATATTACCTCTAGCAGGGCTTGTCCTCAAACCTATTACTTGCACCTAGGTGCGCAAAAAGCAATAGGCCCACAAATCAGTCATGTCCATATCACCTCTGAACTGTATTTCCTTGGAGAATCTGCCATGTCCATATCACCTCTGAACAGGCTTTCCAAGATTCTGACCATCGATTATCACCTCTGATATCGATCGTCACTTCAACTTAACACCCGTACTAAATCTAAGTACGCCAGTGGTGTTAGGTCCACAAAATCTGCTACGTCCATATTACCTCTAGCAGGGCTTGTCCTCAAACCTATTACTTGCACCTAGGTGCGCAAAAAGCAATAGGCCCACAAATCAGTCATGTCCATATCACCTCTGAACTGTATTTCCTTGGAGAATCTGCTATGTCCATATCACCTCTGAACAGGCTTTCCAAGATTTTGACCATCGATTATCACCTCTGATATCGATCGTCACTTCAACTTAACACCCATACTAAATCTAAGTACGCCAGTGGTGTTAGGTCCACAAAATCTGCTACGTCCATATTACCTCTAGCAGGGCTTGTCCTCAAACCTATTACTTGCACCTAGGTGCACAAAAAGTAATAGGCCCACAAAACAGCTATGTCCATATTACCTCTGAGCTGTAAACTCTAGTAAAGCCTATCACGTCTATCTCACCTCTGATAGTACTTTACCTACAAAACTTGGCCAAAGCACGTTCTATCATGTCCGTATGACCTCTGGATAAATGTGCCCTGCTGAAGTTTACCGAGAGTTTATCACGTCCATACTACCTCTGATACCACTCTCGCCCTAACCTGTCATTTATATTCCGAAATGATGGGTCCAAAGTTAGGAAAAAGTCTCTTTTTATTCCCAAGAAAGAACAAAATTACATCTGGGAAAGAAAAAAAAAAGGGGCAAGAAAAAAGAGAGTACATCATTGCGGCGGAGCAGTCATGTCACGGATCTGCCGCGCTAGCACGGCCATCCTCTCGTCTCTAATGGCCAGAGCATCAGCACGGGCCCGCTCCAGCAGTGCCTCGTTGTCACTCGAATGGGACAGCTCGGCTATCGTCCGACGAACGCCCGCACAGGCACCTTCCGCGCGATCCAGATCCCGCCGCGCTGTGCTCAGTCGACCGGCCACCACATCCAAGCCTGCCAACGACTGGGAAGCCCACTCTTCTGCCTGAGCGAGTTTCTCCCTCAACCTGTGAATCCTCGCTACATTCCCCTTATGCTCGGATTGGCACGTTGTCTGGAGGGCGAGGATCTCATCCACGGCGGCTTTCCTCTGAATCGCCTCCAGCTGGCGAGTTCGAAGGAGTTCCTTCGGGTCTTCCATCCGTTTGGCAAGACGCGCAGTCATAAAACCGTATCTGGTCTGGGCCTCAGCATCAAGATTGCCCTGAGCCAACCGTAAATACTCGTTAATGGGTTGTTCAAAACCATTAACCATCGCCTCCAGGGCATCGGCTCCCCCGGAATCGCCGAACTCCCTGACAACCCCGATCGAGAACTGGGCAGTTCTCTTCAGGCGCTCAAAATCCAGACTCTTCGCCAACACCATTGATATCATCGCTCCCAAACCGGTGTAAAAGAGGCTGGTATGTTGCTCAATCAGCGCAACTAAACCCGACTGAACGCCAGGAGAGACCGCGATATCAGTAAGTCCCCCACCAGAGACGATTGCAGACGAGGTAGCCACAGCTGCCGCCTCGACTGTTGGTGCGACCGAAGGCAAGGTCACGGTGACAGGCTCATCCTCCTCTCGAGGCGACGAAACCACTCCGGGCGAGCTAGCCCCCGAAGGTGTTTTCTCCTCAGGATCAGGTGCCTCCGTATCACCACCAAGGGCCGGAGCAGAGCCGGAAGGCGGCTCAACGCTACACTCCCCGTGGGCTCCATCCCCTGAGAAGAAAGAACCCGAAAGTCGGCATCAGTACAACGATAACCTTTCTAAAAGGAGACACGAAAATGACATTTACCCGGGGCCAATGGTATATATGGCGCATCTGCAGCCGAGGCAGCTAAACCTCACTTTAAGGATGCAATGCGAACTATCATACCTGGGGAAGGAGGTGGACCAACTGACACCGCCCGGAATTCCTCCAAGTCTCCACCAAGACGCGGTCGAGGTTCGTCAACTGGAACCTTGCTAGGCACAGCAGGAGCTTTATCCGTTGCGGGTCCAGGGAAGGATCCTCCCATCTGCCATGGCCACCTAGGCGATCTCGTTCCACTGCCCGGAGCAGTAGCCACAGCAGCGACCCCTAGCGAAGATCCTCCGGCGCCGCCAACCGAAACCATAGAGGGTCCCTCTCTAAAAGGCGAGGAACCTCCAGCCAAAGACTCATCCCCGACATGGGGAGATGTAGGCCCACTCCCGGTAGCTTCAACACCAAGAATGCGGAAAGGACGAGCAACTGTCTCCTTCCTCCTCTTGCGAACAGAAGCCTCCTTAGGAGCAGGCGCCCTTCGCTTCTGAGGAACTACCAAAGCCCCCGCAGGCGGAGGCACTTCACACCCCGGCATCGACTCCAGGGGTTCATCCGGGGTATCAAACTCCTCACCCTCATCGGGAGAAACCGAGGGAACTTCAACTCCTCCCCCGGCAATGGAAGAGGACACCCTAAGACTTCCGCGTATGTCGAAATCACGGTGGAAGGTGTTGATCGCCACGTAAAACTGGGCGTAAGAATGAAGGATGCGCAGCTCCGTAGAGGGGGTGACATCCGGCACGACGAAGGCTGCTCCTGTGCCACCCGTGGTGAAATACCGCCATCCTCTGGCTCCATCAATAAGCCCGCCTCTGGACCTGAAGCTGGTGACGGCATTGCCCACGTGCAGCTGGCCGTACCCAAATTGCCTGGCGAACCGACTAGGCAAATAAGGCTCGAAGAAGCAATGGTCTTCACTCCTGTACAGGAGATGGGAGGGTCTAATGCAGACCAGCAAATTAAAAGCCTCCGGAGAAAGATCGGTCTTCTCTCTACCCGAGTCCTCAAGCCTCATCCCTAATTGATGGCGATCTACGGGAGGGAGAGTACAGAGGAACTTCCAGCCATGGCTGAGGTTCAATGCCAGCCGATAATCTAGAACGGTGTCCACGTTCCAGGGAGAATCCTTGTAGTTCAACAAGAAATTTCCCCCTGAGCTGCTACCAGAGCCAGGAGACATCACCCGGGGCTTGTGGAGAATTAACCAACCCATCAGATACAGGTATGGTAATTCCACCCTGGGAAAACTCTCACGCCGGGCTTCATCAGCAAGCAACCCATCGGTCAGAGCTCTCAAGCCCGCCTGTATACGGCACACCATGGCAGGAAGCAAGCCCAGTCTTGCCCCGAACACCAGGCGCACTGCCGGCCACAAGATGTTCCGGTGAATGCGGTCCGCGGACGCAGTACCAGGCACTACTACTCGACGCAGCCATAACGAGAGGAAACCAGCCAGCTGGGCTTCCTTGGATAGAGACCTGCGACAGCGCCTCAGATAACTACGGGCCGTACTACCTTCGGGGTACTTTCCTACCCTCTCAACGAGGATCTGGTCTGAGGCTTTGGCCTCCTCCATAAGGCCATCCACGACCTGGGCACTAAGCACGCCCAAACAGTTCACGGGCTCATTCTTGCCCCCCGAGACTTTCTCCAACCTGGCAGCTCTAGCTCGGTGGAAGAAGAGGTAGGACATCCACTTGGTAGTGTGGGCCAAACCAGAGGGCTCGTTGTAAAAAGCGGTGCAGGCGAGATATTGGCACATCAGCTCCTGATACACATCCGCCACCCGAGGGTCCGAATCCCCCAACTCCCGGTTGGTGGGAACATACTCTTCATACGGGGTATCCCCCATCGGCAGCCTCGAGACAACCGCCATCTCGTGAAGGGCCAATCCCAACTCCCCCAGTGGAGTGGCAAAGGTCCCAGTGAGCGAAACGTATCGCTCCATCAGTGCCAAGAACAAATTAGGGTTGGGAGGCAACCCGACGCTCGTCGCGCTCACAGCGGCATACAGCCCAATGCCCTCTAGCTCTTGCCGAAAGCGCTTCAAGGCCCAGTTAACTAGGCTGGTCCATCGGAGGTTTGCTGGGGTGACCCACCCATTACACCGAGGATTCTTCTTGGGGTACACCCCACCTCGTCCCATGAAGCTGTTGCAGAAAGTCGACAGTTGGACCGGCTGGATCACAGAGCTGTCTTCGCTCGGGACGCCACCCGGGTACAATCCCCGGAACAACGTCACAGGACCAGAAGGACGACTGACAAACGATCCCTGGTCAGCTCCTTTCTGATGAAAGATCTTCCCCGGCTTGCCATGAAGATCGGGAGTCAACGTCCACGACATCTTTCTGGGATGAGTGGCATGGAAGAAAGCCGAGATGGGATAATCCCTCGGCATCGTCGGCAGGTACAGAACCAAGCCCTCGACAGCGAAGACCCAAGGTTCCCTCTTAGGCTTCGTCTGGGACCGCTTGTCGATCATGTCCCCGAAAAGGAAAGCCGGCTTTATGTACCGCTCTCCGTCTACATACGTCAGGGGCTCCCCATTGATCATACTCAGCAGTGCCCGCTCGCCCTGAGCCGCCAACAAAAATCCCCTTCCCTCGGGATACTGGGATCCGGAGAGGGAAAATGCCACGTGGGACAAGTCCTCCAGGTAGTTCGAGTGCAGCATCCCAGCGGAGGAACCCATCACCTCGGTCAACGGAGACTCACCCAGGTTAACTACAAAGGTGCAAAGAAAGTATGTCATTACAAAAATCTTGCACAAACATACAAAACCAAAGAAACGACAAACTGTGCTCTACGCCAGGATTGTACGAATTCGGTTATTATACGCCGGGAGTCCCCTCCACAAACGTAAAATACTTATTTTACGACATACGCCAGTTTTCGATAGCCAGAGCTTTTACGCTCGGAACTACGAAAATATGGCGCCTTTACGCTAGCACACAAGAAATGTGGGCGTAAAAAATGAAAATGCCTCCGTGCATCATCTTCCTCAGAAGAGGCTATCAGCACAGAAGGCGACCTAGCGCGGTCACGTTCAACGTGTGCGAAGGATTTTTCGTTATTCTTGTCACCCCAAAGGCTCTACCTCTCAGACCGGGTGTGCTGCCCGTCGGCGGGATACTTTCGTAAGGAAGTCTACCTTGCCCGACCGAAGACTCCCTCGCTGGGGCAGTAGGAGAAGAAGAAGAACCTATGCTCTTTCCCTTAGCAGAGGAGGTTTGTTTCGTCGCCATTTCTGAAAGCTCGAAGTGCTCAGAGAAGGAATGAAGGAGAAAAGCTCGAACAGTCAAGAACTCTCATTCGCAGAAGACGGATGAAAAGTTTCTCTCTCCAAAGCTTGGGATATATATAGAGTCCGGATCGACTCCTCGAATCCTCGGACGGACTCCTCGAGACCCTAACCAAGTCTCGCATTAATAGTCGGATATGATTGGGTGCTACGACAACCCACTACCCTCGAAAGACGGACAGTCAGCGAATTCGAAAAATTCTTCGCGCAAGACAGTTCAGCAGTTCTACGCTAAAGGAGCTTTCTACGCTCGACAGCAACAGATCTACGATTTTACGCTCGCAAGCTACAAGTCTATAGTTTTTCTCGCCCGGATGCCTTTGTGCTCGGTAGCTTTTACGCTCGAGAGGCGACAAACCTACGGCTTTACGCTCAGCAGATACCAAATCAATGATCTCACGCTCGGTGGCGCTCAGTTTACGCTCAGAAGCAACAGATCCACAGAACTTCACGCTCGAAGAAATTCTCTTTTCAGGAGCTACAGATCCACAAGTCCTACGCTAAAGGAGCTTTCTACACTCAACAGCAACGATTCTACGGCTTTACGTTCAAAGCAGCTATAAATCTATGGTTTTTCTCGCCCGGATGCCTTTGTGCTCGGTAGCTTTTACGCTCGAGAGGCGACAAACCTACGACTTCACGCTCAAGAACCACAAGTCTACGACTCCACGCTCGACGGTGTTTTACGCCCAGACGCTACAGACTGAGGATTTCGCACTCCGCGACTTTCCGCTTATCCAAAACAGTCTTCGACCCAGTCAAGTGCAAAGAGTTCACACAGAAGATACTCGTTCTTGACCCCAAGTACCCGAAACGGACAGAGTACAACCATTAAGAAATTACTCTTTTCGGGTCCCAAATTGGAGGTTCATCCGGACTCCAGTCTGAACATCTCGTCTGATGACAAAAGCTCAGCCAGAATCCTCGACCCTGTTTCAAGGGAGTCCCGAGAGATCATTCTTGAAGACAAAGACTGAACAAAGTTCTGCTCATCAGAAGCAGCAGTTCAGAACTCTACGCGGTTCCTTAGTCCTAGCAACAGGACAGTTCTAAGTGTTCAAAATGCTAAAGCAGCGCTCTATGCACTATCTGCTGCACGTAAAGAACAGGACAGAACCTAGTACTCTCTATACAGAGTCGCGTAAAGTATCAGACGTGTCGAAGCTGCACACATTCAGACTTCACAGCAACGTATGGCAAGTGATCATATGAAGAAAAGACGACTTTATTGAAGATTAAAAAAATCATGATTACATATGAGGGAAACCCTGTCTACAGGGGTTTTTCTCTACTTTTCATGATTACATATGAGGGAAACTCCGTCTACAAAGGAGATACCCCCTCGTCGTCTGAAGATCGCACCGAGAGGCTGTTCTGACAGGTTCTCACGTCGGTGAAGGTCTTCCTCTTCTTCTAAGAAGATGATCACCGTCGGACACGACAGAGTTGGGGCTTGCATAGATTTTGCAGATCCCCTACTCCGTGCACCGCTCAAACCGGGACAGCACGAGTCTGTCTGACTCTCGTCACCGGAGGTAAGAGGAGAAGGCGCCAGTTATAGGCAGCACGGTCAAGAACGACCGTTCTTCTCGCCAGAAGCAACGCCATACAAAGTTGCTGATTATCCCGAGCAAAGGAGGCTAAGATATCCTTCCATGATCCATCGTTGCAGTGGACACTTGCTCGAAGATGCCGTCTTTTTCGGCTCCCAACATGCTGGAAGAACATGATCTCCTTCTTCCTCAGATCGACCCGACGAACTCCGGCGATCATTTTAGCATGGTGATGGGAATATGGGGAAACAGGTTAACCCCCCCCCCCCCCCCCGCCTTTTTATAGGCAAAAGAGATCACAGCGGTCCCTAATAAATCCGCCATAAAGGCTGCACCGACCGTTTCAACGCTCCATTTAGAAACGTTTCGAGTCACGAGGGGCCATTCATGCTTCATTCAAAGCGTTTCAAATTCCAAGGAATTTAAAAGCTTTGAAGGGGGTCTTGTAGAAGCATGAAAAATACGCTGGCGAAAGCTACGCGGCGTATTGATACAGAGCAGCGCAAGCAAAGGCCTTCAGTGCCATCAGGCGTAAGAGCTCAAGGGTGCAGCGCGTCCAAAACTGCTTCGGCGTAGACGGGACCCCCCATCGCCTCCAGGACGTAAAAACTCAGCCGCTCTCAAAGCAGCGTTAAAATAGCGTACGAGGAACGCTTCGTCTTCCCCGAAATGAACCTGTCAAGTCACGCAGTGAACCTGGCCTCTGACTCCTGACAAAAAGTGCTGCACGGCGACCCAGACGACGGCTGAAAACAGGCACAGACCCCTCGGGACGCACACCACAGTATGATGGCGGATCCCTGCATTTAATGCAGAGGATTGGGTTAAGATACCACCGAACCGTCGTTTACTGACGTCCCCTCAGCATAAACCGCTCTTTTGCGTACAGAGGGATACGCTGCATTGTTTTACACAGGCAGGCATAGGCCGGTTTACGCTCCGCAGTAGACAAACCGCCTGCCACGTCAAAAGCTGCACATCGTACGGGGCTCGAGGCACGTCTCTACGTCTAATTGCACGGAGCGGTGACAGGTTCAGTCAAGGCACGTCTCTGCAACGGACGCACAGAAGGGCTGCAGACCTTCGAAACATGTCTTCGCATTTAATGCACAGGATGATGGCAAATCTCTGTAGAAGATTTGATTACATCTTCGAAAGCCGTGATTCCGGCTAAGACGTCCCCGTCAGCACTCGGGCACGGTACGCAGCGGCTTCTACGCCCATTCAAGACCTGTGCCCCTTCGGCTCTCAACGCCCCTCCGGCTTCAACGCCTCTCCGGCTCCTACGCCTATCCGGCTTCAACGCCTCTCCGGCTTCAACGCCTCTCCGGCTCCTACGCCTATCCGGCTTCAACGCCTCTCCGGCTTCTATGCCTATCCGGCCTTCAACGCCTCTCCGGCTCCTACGCCTATCCGGCTTCAACGCCTCTCCGGCTTCAACGCCTCTCCGGCTCCTACGCCTATCCGGCTTCAACGCCTATCCGGCTTCAACGCCTCTCCGGCTTCTATGCCTATCCGGCCTTCAACGCCTCTCCGGCTTCAACGCCTCTCCGGCTCCTATGCCTACCCGGCTTCAACGCCTCTCCGGCTTCTATGCCTATCCGGCTTCAATGCCTATCCGACTTCTACGCCTATCCGGCTTCTACGCCTATTCGGCTTCTATGCCTATCTGGCCTCTGTGCCAGGGTGACAGTCATTTGGCTTCTACGCTAACCGTTTCTACACACGGGATACCTACCTGCGTGGCTCTTACGTCGTGATCTTCGTAGCAATAGTACGCGTTGTGTTCCCTTAGTTGGACCCGCGTCATACGCTCATTCAAAAGATCATCCATACGCAGGCATTGGTTACTTTAACCGTTGTGTAAAAGGGTGTTGTACTTCCCACTCCTCGGTTTTTACACCGACGGAGTGGTCACTGTCACCAAAACTCTATAAATAGAGACCCCTATCAATGGGGAAAAAAGGGGCGGAAAAAGAATTATCATCCAGGAGAAAAAAATTATCATCCAGGAGAGAATTATCGTCCAAGGAGAGAGAGAGAGAAAGAGAGAGAGAGAGAGAGAGAGAGAGAGAGCCCGGAGAGCAGGCAAAGAGCAGGGATCGACGACCTTGGCCTCGTGCGTCCAACCTCTTCTGCAACCTTCGAAGCTGCTACCTGTCTTCCACGGCACTTCTTCAACATCGTGTGGTCCAAGGGCTAAAGTGATCGACCGCAGATCAGACACCTATAGCAATTTATACCCAGATTAAATAAATTGTACTCCCACATCCTCGTATAGGATTACATTGTACAAGTTTGTTTGTAAACAGAAGGACGCGGGTTTCGCATAAACCCCGTCATTGAAATACAATTTCATTCCTTTCGTTTAATACCACAAACAATGTTCAGTTATTTTTGTGTAAACACGTACTTCAAGCTCTTGTGGTATGTGAAGATCTCAATACGCTCTCCGTACATATAGTGTTTCCACAACTTTAGAACAAAAATGACCGCTGCCAACTCCAAATTTTTGGTGGGGTAGTTCTTCTCATGAGGACGTAATTGCCTGGAAGCATAGGCAAATCACCTTCCCGTGCTGCTGAAGAACGCAACCCAAACTCTTCCCTGAAGCATCACTAAAGATAGTGAATCCCCCTGTCCCGGATGGCAACGTCAAAACTGGAGCTGTCTTCAATCTCTTCTTAAGCTCGTCAAAAGCGACCTGACAATCCTTTGTCCAGAAAAACTCTACATCCTTCCTGGTCAGCCTAGTCATTGGCTCTGTAATCCTGGAGAAGTCCTGTACAAATCTCTTATAATAACTTGCCAGTCCCAGAAAACTCCTGATCTCAGCCACTGAACTTGGAGTAGTCCACGATTCCACTACCATGATCTTTTTTGGGTCAACTGAGATCCCGTCACCTGTCACCATATGACCAAGGAATTCAACCTTTTTAAGGAAGAACTCACACTTCAAAAGCTTCCTGTAAAGCTTCTCCTTTCTGAGAGTCTCCAAAACTATCCTCAGGTGCTCCTCATGCTCCTCTAGTTTTTTTCAAATACACAAGAATGTCATCAATGAACACCACCATGAACTTGTCAAGGTACTGGTGGAACACCTTGTTCATCAGGTTCATGAATACTGTCGGGGCATTGGTTAACCCAAACGGTATCACCATGAACTCAAACTGGCCATACCGAGTCCGAAAAATTGTCTTCGAAATATCTTTCTTCTTCACTTTTACCATCTTTCTTCTTCACTTTTACCTAGTGGTAGCCTTACCTTAAGTCTGTCTTCGAGAACACCTTTGTCATGACCCGCACCCGGATATTCGGGTACGAGTGCGTGGGCACGTCCAGCCTACGCCGCAGTGTCGGCGGTAGTACGCTGTCTAGGTCATAATCACAGGTAATTTAGAATCTATCTCATCCACAATAAAGTAAATAGACAAGGAAAATAACAGGAAATAGGAATACTAAGATTTCATAAGACAAAATGTGATATACAACTCCATGGTTTAATACAGAATCCAGAAGATAAATCGGGGACAAACCCGATTGCTGTGCTGAAAGAAAAATACTAGCTAACTGGCTACTACTCCTCAAAAGTAGTCTCCTGAGTGGGAACAGGCTCCTCAGATGTATCACCTGCTACCTCATATGGGACCATAATAGGTGGGGGCAAAGTCCTCATCATCGCCTAAATCAACGGATCCAGTCAGGAAAGGAGCAAAGTACACAATGCACAACAAAGATTAAAATAAATATTTATGACAAGTAGAAAAGAACTGACAAGTATCATGTTGAGGATATGCATAAATAAGAAGTAACAATAACTAAGGGTTAATTCTGTAAACAGGGATATGAGTAAAACAGAAATAAATGAGACAGGAAATTGGAACTACAACCAGATAACAAGAACTGCAACAAGACAAGAAACTATGTGTGTGAACTTGTGTATTTAGAATACATAGTTGGCATGTAGGGGGTTATAAGGCTAATAAGGCCGTCCTAGGCGGCTAGCACACAATGAACAATCGAGTATAAGGCTGATGGTACAGTCGCGTACCAACAGCTAGCGACAAGACAGGGGGAAGGGTAAACCACATGCCTCCTAGTATTCTCCCACCCGACACGAAAAGCAAGACATGAACTCCAGTATTCAAGACATAAAATCCAGTATTCTAACACTACGTGTAAACATCCAATGGTACTAGTAGAGCAAGGAACTAATTATCATAATATAAAGAATAAACTTGAAGTGCAGGTACTTGCTTGATGTTTGGATCCAATTATAGTTTGTATCTCAGGAAAATTTCCAGAAATGAGTCCAGATGCTGAAATAAACATTACCATCATGCTCAGAAGGTATCAAATAGCTAGAAATGCCTGTCCTTGGGTCCAATTTGGAGACAAGGGCAAAAACGGTAATTTCGGGTCAAAACGGGGTCCGCATGTGGGCCCGCTTTGCACCGAAAAATGTGTCAGGGTCAACGGTCTCCAAATTCACCAAACTTAGTGTCAACAGGTCAGGAACGATGATACGAACCCAACGGAACTTCCAGAATTGAATTCCGATGAGCCGATCACAAAATCGCCCGTCGAGCGGGGCCTATGGGGCCCACGACACGCGATTTCGTCAACGTTCTCAGAATCGAACCAAACTTGACCCACAGGACCAGCGTATCGCTACGAGTCCGATGGCGCAAGTTTCGTTTCGATCTGACGTGTGTGCACGAAGTTAGGGTAAATTGCAGAAAAGTCGGATACGGGGCGATGTCCGCGGATACGCGTTGATTCCGGTGTGCACGCACACCCGAATCAGCTTCCACGAAATCTCACACGTCCGTATCGACGGCGCGCACGTATCTGTGAAGACCGCACGCGACCAAGTCGTCCCGTTTGGCGGGGCGTACTCAGTTCCGGGGTGAAACAGGGTCTGGTTTTTCCTGTTTTTGGATCGCAGTGTGCGATCACCACAGGATGCGATGCCCCGAGCGATTTATCCGGGCACCGAGAGGGTCATACAGGCTTCGCAACGCAATTTGCGGAATCAAAATCCGAGCTACGAGCAAGAAAATACACGCACCTGAACGGGACTGAAAAACCCGGGGTCTCGTCGTGTCCGATTCGACACAGGACACTGTGTCCTGTGTCCGAACCGTGTCCGGCTGTGTCTAGGGTTAGGTTTAGGGCTCTGGACGACGGAGACGGCGGCTCTGCGGCGGGGGAGGCCGGGGGCAGCGGCGAGGCACGCGGCGGCGCGGGGCGGCCGGAGGCGTGGGCGACTGCTGCGGCTGCTGCTGGCCGGTGCCGGAGAAGAGGAGGAGGAAGGAGGAGGAGAGGGGAGCCGGTGGTGACTCGGGTGGCGGCTGGGCGAGGCGGCGCTGGGCGGAGCTAGGGAGAGACGGCGGTGGCACGGCGTGGAGTAGCGGGGCGGAGCTAGGGTTAGGCCGGAGGGGACTCGGGGTCGGGGGAGTTTATAGGGGAAAGGGCGTCGAGGGGCCGGGGAAGGCGGCGGCCAGCGCGGGGGTGGAGCGCGTGGCCGCGGGCAGCGCAGAGGTCGGCTGGCGGGTCCGGCGGAAGACGCGGGGCGAGGGACTGGGTCAGGGGAGAGGGTGGCCGGGTTGCGGGTGCGGGTCGGGTGCGGGTGGACCCGACCCGACCCGACCCGACCCGACCCGTTAAGCCATTGGGCCGGGCTGGGATTGGGCCGCGGGTCGTTGGGCCGTTGGGCCGTTGGGCCGGGTTTGTTAATTAATAAAAATTAAATAATAAATAAATAATAAATAAATAATAAATAAATACTTAATTAATAAATAAATGTTTTAGGTGTTTTAAAATATGTCCGGAGCCCGATAAATTCCAGAAAAATTACCCTAAGTCCAGTTTTTCATTTTACACCCAAAAATATTATTTCCATAATATTTTAATATTATTTTTTAATAATTAAAAAATTATTTAATAATTAAAACCCTGATTTTAATTACAGAAAATTCCCAGAAAATTCCAGAAAATTGCGAAAAATCAAATTTTAATATTTTTTGAAAAAATCAGGGGCTTACAATCTACCCAACTTATAAAAATTTCGTCCTCAAAATTTAAAATATGGCAGGGTTCTCTCTGTCCATTCTCACTTGATTACAGTCTAACGGGTTTCTCTCAGGTGAACATTGCGGTCGCTACCCAACTTAGAATTTACCCATCTATCCTCTAAGGCTATACAATCAGAAAAGCTATGTCCCAACGTATTTAATCATGGTATTGAATCTTTAAGTCTTTAACACCAAACACACCACCTATGGTATTCCCTTAATCATAAAGGGTTATCATCAATTTCGACCGGTCTGAGGGGTATATCTAGCACTATCTACAAATCAAACTTATACCAAGCACAGGATTTTGTCTTTCCGAAATAAAGGAAGACGAGGATCAATAATAAAAAGTTTAAGGGCGAGGTGGTAGAACAGAGGTATAGGGATCAAGGCGTTTAAAGAATTCTAATGGGAATTGTTAGGCGGTTATGGATTGAAATTCTATTCTGGTAATCATTTATTCGCATGCTCGTATCAGTACAGTTATGTAACTGATACGATATGCTCGGACATGTCTAGAGGGCAAGTATACTAGTCAACTATATATCTCAATCCACGTAAAGTAGTGCGAAGGGCGAATCAAAATGCACTAAGGTTGATCAGACCGTAATACACTGATTCTGAGTAGACAATTGTATTAGTGTGTCGACCCACTAATACATATGTCATAAACAAGCTTGATAAAGAGTAAGCTTGCAAAACTAGGCTATAGAATAGCAGCATAAGTTAAGTACATCAAATTTAAGTGCGCTAGATGATGATGAAAGGAGGTACAAATATTTAAGTTCACAAAACAACACACAATAAGCACAATAGCAAAAGACTCTAAAATCTCTATAGTTATCAAATTTAAAAGCATACCAGGTTATTAGCAAATTCAAAATTACTAGGTTGGGGCTGAGGTCACGAACCAATAGGCACGAGCTAAACAATACTAGGAAAGGTATCTACGAATCACTTACGCGTATTAGCTACTCCAAGAGTCTGTGCGTTCTCCACGGTCATGCTGGTAGAGCATCTCGTGGTGATCTTGTAGGAACCTCGTCGCTTGCTGGTAGATCCTTTACTCTGCATCCAAAAATAAACGATAAAAGGCGCACAGGAATCAAGGCAGGATGCAAGTCAAGGAATTAATTCAAATCCGAGATAGATGTCAAGAACGATTCAAGCAAGTGGATGAGATCCTAAGCTTATCCTTATCTTATTGCAGGCCTGTTCGGTCCCGAAGTTGAAACCGAATAATTTAGTCGTTGACCTGCATGGGTCACCAAAAAAACGTGTCACGACCCGCACCCGGATATTCGGATACGAGTGCGTGGGCACGTCCAGCCTACGCCGTAGTGTCGGCGGTAGTACGCTGTCTAGGTCATAATCACAGGTAATTTAGAATCTATCTCATCCACAATAAAGTAAATAGACAAGGAAAATAACAGGAAATAGGAATACTAAGATTTCATAAGACAAAATGTGATATACAACTCCATGGTTTAATACAGAATCCAGAAGATAAATCGGGGACAAACCCGATTGCTGTGCTGAAAGAAAAATACTAGCTAACTGGCTACTACTCCTCAAAAGTAGTCTCCTGAGTGGGAACAGGCTCCTCAGATGTATCACCTGCTACCTCATATGGGACCATAATAGGTGGGGGCAAAGTCCTCATCATCGCCTAAATCAACGGATCCAGTCAGGAAAGGAGCAAAGTACACAATGTACAACAAAGATTAAACTAAATATTTATGACAAGTAGAAAAGAACTGACAAGTATCATGTTGAGGATATGCATAAATAAGAAGTAACAATAACTAAGGGTTAATTCTGTAAACAGGGATATGAGTAAAACAGGAATAAATGAGACAGGAAATTGGAACTACAACCAGATAACAGGAACTGCAACAAGACAAGAAACTATGTGTGTGAACTTGTGTATTTAGAATACATAGTTGGCATGTAGGGGGTTATAAGGCTAATAAGGCCGTCCTAGGCGGCTAGCACACAATGAACAATCGAGTATAAGGCTGATGGTACAGTCGCGTACCAACAGCTAGCGACAAGACAGGGGGAAGGGTAAACCACATGCCTCATAGTATTCTCCCACCCGACACGAAAAGCAAGACATGAACTCCAGTATTCAAGACATGAAATCTAGTATTCTAACACTACGTGTAAACATCCAATGGTACTAGTAGAGCAAGGAACTAATTATCATAATATAAAGAATAAACTTGAAGTGCAGGTACTTGCCTGATGTTTGGATCCAATTATAGTTTGTATCTCGGGGAAATTTCTAGAAATGAGTCCAGATGCTGAAATAAATATTACCATCATGCTCAGAAGGTATCAAATAGCTAGAAACGCCTGTCCTTGGGTCCAATTTGGAGACAAGGGCAAAAACGGTAATTTCGGGTCAAAACGGGGTCGCATGTGGGCCCACTTTGCACCGAAAAATGTGTCAGGGTCAACGGTCTCCAAATTTACCAAACTTAGTGTCAACAGGTCAGGAACGATGATACGAACCCAACGGAACTTCCAGAATTGAATTCCGATGAGCCGATCACAAAATCACCCGTCGAGCGGGGCCTGTGGGGCCCACGACACGCGATTTCGTCAACGTTCTCAGAATCGAACCAAACTTGACCCGCAGGACCAGCGTATCGCTACGAGTCCGATGGCGCAAGTTTCGTTTCGATCCGACGTGTGTGCACGAAGTTAGGGTGAATTGCAGAAAAGTCGGATACGGGGCGATGTCCGCGGATACGCGTTGATTCCGGTGTGCACGCACACCCGAATCAGCTTCCGCGAAATCTCACACGTCCGTATCGACGGCGCGCACGTATCTGTGAAGACCGCACGCGACCAAGTCGTCCCGTTTGGCGGGGCGTACTCAGTTCCGGGGTGAAACAGGGTCTGGTTTTTCCTGTTTTTGGATCGCGGTGTGCGATCACCACAGGACGCGATGCCCCGAGCGGTTTGTCCGGGCACCGAGAGGGTCATACAGGCTTCGCAACGCAATTTGCGGAATCGAAATCCGAGCTACGAGCAAGAAAATACACGCACCTGAACGGGACTGAAAAACCCGGGGTCTCGTCGTGTCCGACTCGACACAGGACACTGTGTCCTGTGTCCGAGCCGTGTTCGGCTGTGTCTAGGGTTAGGTTTAGGGCTTTGGACGGCGGAGACGGCGGCTCTGCAGCGGGGGAGGCCGGGGGCAGCGACGAGGCACGCGGCGGCGCGGGGCGGCCGGAGGCGTGGGCGACTGCTGCGGCTGCTGCTGGCCGGTGCCGGAGAAGAGGAGGAGGAAGGAGGAGGAGAGGGGAGCCGGTGGTGGCTCGGGTGGCGGCTGGGTGAGGTGGCGCTGGGCGGAGCTAGGGCGAGACGGCGGTGGCACGGCGTGGAGTAGCGGGGCGGAGCTAGGGTTAGGCCGGAGGGGACTCGGGGTCGGGGGAGTTTATAGGGGAAAGGGCGTCGAGGGGCCGGGGAAGGCGGCGGCCAGCGCGGGGGTGGGGCGCGTGGCCGCGGGCAGCGCAGAGGTCGGCCGGCGGGTCCGACGGAAGACGCGGGGCGAGGGACTGGGTCAAGGGAGAGGGTGGCCGGGTTGCGGGTGCGGGTCGGGTGCGGGTGGACCCGACCCGACCCGTTAAGCCATTGGGCCGGGCTGGGTTTGGGCCGCGGGTCGTTGGGCCGTTGGGCCGGGTTTGTTAATTTATAAAAATTAAATAATAAATAAATACTTAATTAATAAATAAATGTTTTAGGTGTTTTAAAATATGTCCGGAGCCCGATAAATTCCAGAAAAATTACCCTAAGTCCAGTTTTTCATTTTACACCCAAAAATATTATTTCCATAATATTTTAATATTATTTTTTAATAATTAAAAAATTATTTAATAATTAAAACCCTGATTTTAATTACAGAAAATTCCCAGAAAATTCCAAAAAATTGCGAAAAATCAAATTTTAATATTATTTGAAAAAATTAGGGGCTTACAACCTTCCTTCTACTCAACTAAACGAAGAGATCATCTATCCTCAACAACCGGCCACCTATTCATTAGGGTTAGGGTTAGGTTAGTTCCATTTGATATATCCAAGTTGCCCCTCCTTTATGTCATGAAGGTTTAATTAATTAAAGGGTTTAACTAAAGGAAGGTTCTATAGTTAATGAAAAGGATATTCTATTTATTCTCCCTAATTAATGAGTCAACCATGACTAAACTAATTGGTTGCCCTAATGGGTCATGTCAAGTCTAGTCCAATAACCAACATTAATAATATTATAATATATATACATTATACACATTATATTTCATATACATAACACATTATATAATTATTGCCAAAAGACAAAAATATTCCTACTCTAGAAATATGGTAGTGACATTGTTATTGTAAGATTCTTGATTCATTGACTCGACACATATTAGATAGAACCATGGGGTGGTAAGGACGACTATGCGACTTGAGCTACTATTCTTATTTCTTCCTCATCAAGGGTCCACGCAAGTGGTCATGCTTAGCCCCTGAGCCCACACTAGGGGTGAGGGTATTGATTCCTAACCGTCAGGTCACTGTGGAGCTTCGGTAGATATTTTTCCATAATCCAGCAGTTCTAGCATTCGTACTAGTTCTCATTTTTATATCGCACGACCTATACAGGTACTTGTCTATATAACCAGTTATAAATGTAGTCCCACTTTATTACTTGTTATCTGCATGCTTTATATTATTACAGTAGACTTGTATATTATGTATCTTTCTACGTCCCTTTAAGAACATGGTTCCCTTCTAGGCTTAGATGAGTAGGAGCACTAAGAGATCTAAGGACCAGGATCGGCTAATGGAGTAGCTTTTGTGGAGGATTTGGAGGTCTACCTATCAGAGTACCCGTGAGATCGGTAGGTTTTCGTCTTGTGGTTCAAGCATCGTTATCTAGTTCGAGATGCTAGAACCTAGTTATCTTCCTTTTAATATTATATTTTTAGTCAACTGGTAGTGGATTTGTCTCTACCGGACTCGGTATATTATGGTTGAACATTTAAAACTCAATATATTTACTTTTTGCATTTACTTTATTTGTTGTTCCTTGTTATCATTTATGTGAACGATATCAGATACCTATTAGTTATTTGTTTGCATATTTTGATGGCCTGGAGTTCATAGTATACACCGTACTATCCTTTGACGGGTCCATTAAATTGGAATACCCTTCGGAGTCATATCAACTGGCCATTGCCATGTGGCTTGGTCTTGCATATTTTGGAATTGGGACATGACAACCTATGAACAAAAAAGTCTACAGTTGAAGTTTTTAAATCTATTACGTTAAAAATACCTCTGTATATGTAGCTTATTAATCTATTGACCGTATCTAGCCCCTAGTATGCTATGGTCAATATCCATTTAAAATATTTGTAACTTAATGTATGTACCATATCTTTAGTATATCATGGATAGTAAGTCTACATAAAAATCCTTAGCGGAGTCACCTTTAGATCTTTGGTAATTTCCATGACTGTTGTAGTGAATAATAAAGTACCAAGATTTCTCAGCGAGTCAAGAATCTTCTTCCCTTAACAAAATTGAGCACAATCACTTTACTAATACCTTTGATAGTTTATTTGTTTATAATATTCACATTCATTACCCGTACCTAGCAACAGGTATACCTTGGGTAGTGGATTCATTCCAAAATCCCTAAGTAGAGTTGTTATCAAAGTCCTATGGAATCCCCCAGAAGGAACAACAAACGCAATTGTTTTTCGCAGCATAGTAGCAGGTTTTTTTACACGTCCACATTACCCCTGATAAACCCTTGCACTCTCTATAGGTCTTCATCGCTAAATTCCTATAAGTCGAGAGATATTCTATTCTTAATCCCCAGCTGGAGTGGAAATAACTACTTGTCATGTCAACCTCAAATTTGAAAAATACTTTAGCCCTAAATTCTACTGCTAATCCCTAATTGGGTTAAGAGTGCTTGTTTAAACCGTTATGTTTTTCGCACCCTAAGCGGTTAATCATAAACTTGATCCATGTATGTCATGTCCATATTACCTTTGAACAAATAAGGTTACTACATCAGCTTTCCAACTAATATGGCCATAATACCTCTATTGGTTGAATCTTTCCCACTTATGTCTTTGATCCTCTTTGTTATATCTAGCTTATACCTCTGAATAGACGAATCACCCAAACATAATTGCTTATTGTCATGCCCATATCACCTTTGAACAATATGGAGTTTCATCATGCCTGGCTCATTATCTCTGAATAAACAAGCTTACAAATCAGAAATGCCTGTTGAAGTCTATTACGTCCATATTCTCTCTGATAGCCTATAATAGAGCATCATTTATGTACCTCTTTGGTGGCAAGATTTCAACGACAGTCAGATTAGATGATGATGCAACAAAGTTTTTTGTATTTTCGAATTCTGAGCAAGCCTATTATGGATTTTTGAAAACTTTTAAAGGGGTCTTGTTGCCACTAAAAATGACCAAATTTTATCCCGTAATCTTCAAGCCTCTCATGAGATATCGTCCAACAAGTGGCACGAAGCGTCCTCTCAACATGAGTTCCACTACCTTATTAGTAGATGGGGGTCGAGGGGGCAATGCCCTCGTGGGGGTACGGGGGCAAAGCCTCCGGTAACAAAAAAATCTCGTTGAAATAAAGACAAATGTAATCTTCTACTGAGTCAGACAATAAGGTCTTCCCAGCAGATCTACCTTCTAGTGTGAAGGGCTTCCCCGTGGGGGCTGTCTTCCAACGTGAAGGGCTTCCATACGGAAGATGACTACCAGTGTAAAAGGCTCCCCTGTGGGAGATCCCTTCCAGTATGAAGGGTATCCATATTAGAGCTTTCTTCCAGTGTAAAGGTTGTCCACGCGGGAGCTTCCTTCTAGTGTGAAGGGTGTCCATGAGGGAGTTTCCCTCTAGTGTGAAGGTGCTTCCCATTGGAGGTGCCTTCCTACGGGACTCGACCAGCCGTATTTAATGCATTGTATGAACGTGTATCAAAGAAAACATTCGACGATAAGGAGGCGCTACATTGAACATGGGGTAATTACAAAATTCAAGGCAACTGTCACTATCATGACATCGTCATGCGAGATGATGTAACAACAGCGTACACCACATGGAGGGATTTTCTTAATCCTCGTGTGAACATGCTTAACCCTCGCATGAATGTGTAGGAATATTCCTTAATCTCTGTACTAACGTGGGTCATGTGGCAGGATCTCCTTATGTGTCGCGTGAATGTGTGCATATGTTAAATAGCATGAAGCCGGGCACTAAGAGATAGTGCGTCCAGCGAGAAGTCATTTCCTGTAGGACAATGCCTCCCACCAGAAATCAACAATTAAACATTTTGTGGAGTTCTTGCTATAAATACCCTCCATTTTGTGCATTTAGAGGCATCGATCAAGAACCAGAGCCTCTACGCTTATACTATGTCCAACTTGTTTACTTGGTGACTTTTTTACGAGATTTCTAAGGTATTTTTCTTGGTCTACTAAGTTTATATTACCTCTGGTAGATGTGCCATCGAAGAACACCAAAGTTTCTCTCAAGTAGAATTCATTAAGTTTATATCTACGAGAGAAAGCATCTCGACATTCTTACATTTGAAGTCGGATCATCGACAGAGTAAAAAAATCATGCGTCAATTTGATGTCCACTGCTATATTCTCCAGAATGTTAAAACTTGTACTTAGAATTCTTTGGGAAATTACTTTATAATAATAATTATTTGTTTCTACAAGTTATAAAGTTTTAAATGGAAGAAAATTGGACCTTTTTTTTTTCTAATCAAAAACTTCAGTTATGTCTTTTCTCTTCATTAAGACAAAGAAACAATAGGATCTCTGTTTCCTTAAATAATAAAAGTGTATTTTATAAGTAACCCCCCCCCCCCAAATTCCTTTGGTAATTACATATTAACTTATATATGTATATACCTATAATAATAAACTAAGTAAACAAAATAATTTAGCTTATAATATAAGTTACTAATTATAAATACTATTTAGCAGGTAATTATAGCCTAATTTAGATGTGTATATAACTTGAGCTATAAAGTTATATAGTATAAACTATGTACCTATTTAATTAAGCAACTGAATTATACCTAGTAAAAAAAATTCATTCGATGACAAATGGATAAGACATCTTAGTCTAAATCCTTTAAAATAAATTAAAAAGTTGAACTTAGAATAATAAGTATTGATATAAAACTTATATATATTTAGTCAAATAATAAAGTTAATTAATACTTGTGCTTATTATAATTTTGATTTGATTCTTGGGATTAAGATTGGACATGGTAACCACGACTTTAGTAGAGTTGGGCAATAATCAGGCCAATATTCCTTGTCCACTATACAATATTTTTTACATTTAATGTTATTGTGTTATCTTTTCATATTACATGTCCATTATTCTATTATGTTGTTTTTTATGTTGATACTTATTGGACATTTTACATGATCATTTGCACGTACTACATATTTTCATAATATCATCATCATACTTATTCTTGTACTATACTTGTGATATTATATGTTAATCCAAATTTTTGTTTATTTGAGCATATCTTGACTTGACCCTAATAGATCTTAGGCGATGAGACCATTATTAAGAGCTAATTGTTGACCACTCTTAATATGTATCGAGCTATGATAGAGACCGTCTATAGATTGGGAGCATGCACTGAGCTACTCTTTATAGGACCGTTAGCACGCACGAGTCGTGGTTACCATTTTCGTACTTCTAGCCACTACTAGTATCATTATTCTCGATGGCATAACACCATTTGTAGTCTTTAGTATGTTCTTTTTTTGTCTCTCTTTTATGTTTTACTGTTAGAATGGGCTCGTATACTATGTATCTAGTTATGTCCCTCTAAGTACCAGGGCTTTTTGAAAACACCATAGAAGGGGGTGAATAGGGTCTAACTAAATAATCAAGCAAAAAAATAATTGCTAATAGGCAATTTAAAACTTAGTGCTAGAAATGAGAGCTAACAATACTGACACCTGATGTATCCTAGTATCCTTCTTGAGGCACTATAGTCCCAGAACTCTCTCCGGCTATAATCCACTTTTATAGCAAATAGTTACAACACGAGCTTTGATTTGAAGGCTCGTCGACTTCTTACACATGAGCTTTGATCTGAAGGTTCACTGACTTCTACATAAGCTTTGATACGAAGACTTGTGAACTTCAACCTCTTACAAGAAAGATTTTGATCTTCTATAACTCTATCTCAAAATGATTTGCAAATGATAGCTCTTTTATATGGATAGGTTTATCTTCTAAAGGATAGAAAGTGAAGGCTCTAAGAAGTAGAAGAAAGTATAAACAAAAGATCCACTTGGGTTTAAATAGGCAGGATAAAGCAACACATAATTTATTATGTAGATGGTATATCACAGGTATATTATTCTACACTTTAATGGTCATAATGACTAATTTTTTAGCCATTGGAAGCATTTAATGCGCCAAAGAGTATACCATTTTTTATAGCAGTATACCGCGATATAATGCGGTATACCGTCGATATACCGATATAAAACCCATATTCGAATATTTGGATTTTTTTTGGCTAGTTTTTTATTTTAACTATGATTTTTCTTTCTCTATTTGGTTACAAATAAACCTAATGACTCAAAATAAATAAAGATTATAGTAAGAACTAGTCTTGATAGCTTGGCTTCTTCCTTTGTATGATGATGACTTTTTTTTCTTAATGACAGTTGTTCAAAGCTAACCAGATTAGAAAATCTGTATACCTTTCGGGGGCAGTGGAATCCCCGAATTTGTGGCCCCGGAGATGTCGTGGACGGTTCAAAAAAATCTTGTGGGACATCATATTCTTTTCTTTGCATATGTCCATATTTAATCTTGCTTATTATTTTTCTGTAAATACATGTTAGGCCAACAATGCAATACATATAGTAGAAGTATGATAAATTTTGAGCATATTAGGACCATGCTAAGTTTAAGTATAAAAACTATGGTGATTGTGTGATATTATAATACTAAACTTAATCAATTAACCACAATAAAAAAAACATAACTAAAATATTGGGCTAACTCTTTTGTCTATATTTAGGCAACCAGGATTATCCATAGATCTACGGACCATGACTTGACACAGACACAACTTCCATAGATGATTCTGGGATCCTTACATCTGATTTTTCATGAGCATGGCCTCGTTTACTTATTTTTGGTTTATTTTCTAGTCTACTAATAGTGGATTTGTCTCCAATAGACTATTTTATTTTTCGTTGAACTTTAATACTCGTTAGTTTATTTTTTGTACTTTATTCAATTATCATTGGTTTTTATTATAGAAAATTTACTGTAGCAAAATTAAATTATATTAAATTAATACAAACAAAACAAGTTTACTAAAATTAAAAATAACGACAGAGTCAGCCAACTCAGTTGGCGAAAAACACAACAGACCGAACACGTAGGAAAAAATAAAAAAACAAATGTGGACCCCACAGGACCAATTTTCGCCAACATTGTTGGCCAAAATTGGCCCTGTGGGGCCTGTGATTGGGTTGGGGTGGTTTGGTTTAGTTTGGTTGGTTTGGTTTGGTTGGTTTGGTTAGTTTTGGTTTGTTTTATTAGTTTTTTTTTAATTAGTTATGTTTTGGGTTTTTTTTATTTAGTTTTTTTCTATTTAGTTTTGTTTTGAATTTTGATTTTTTTGATTTAGTTTAGTTTTGGAATTTGGTTTAAGAAAATTTACTTTAACAAAATAAAATTTAAATACATTAAATGTAAAAAAAAATTTAGAAAAAATTTTAAAAAATTTTTAAAAAAAAAGAAACGGTTTGTTTTTTTTTAGAAAATTGTAAAGAATTTTTTTTCTTTTTGCAATGTTTGATAAGAAAAAAAAACTAGTATTTTTTTGTCCTCTAAATGGTGTTTCGTCAATGTTCTCAGAATCGAACCAAACTTGGGCCACAAGACCAGCGTAAGGCTGCAAATCCGATGGCGCAAGTTTCGTTGCGAAATAACAAACACACACGAAGTTATGACAAGTGTCAGAACAGGTCAATACGGTATTTTTTGACGAATACGCATTGATTCCGGTGTGCACGCACCTCCAAATCAAGTTTCGCAAAATTTACATGTCCGCGTTGACGATATGCGCCTTTCGGTGTAATCCTCATGGAATGAAGTTGTCGCGTTTGGCGGGACGCACCTCGTATCGAAAAATTTTAGAGTTTTAAAAACAGATTTTTCTTGATTTTGGAAATTGATTTTACAGAAATTGGGGGCAAATAAAAATAAACTAAAAGATGAGTTATAAACTTGGTTATGTTTTCTAAAAGTCTAATCAAGTGGATTTGTAAAACATTAATCGAGTTGGTAAAAAACTGGACGTGAACAAGAGTAGTTGGACTGAAATTTGACAGTTTTGAAAATTGAGTTTTCGTCCAACTTTCGATTCGATTCTCTCTTAAAATAATCCGTTTAAAATTAAAATACTTAAAGAGGATTAAAGAGGGTAAGGTTATGAATGTACCAGCGAAAAAAGATTAGAATTTGGTCGAGTGACGGAGGAGAAACGTCGCCGCAAAGTCGGGGTCGGAGGATGTCACGTGCGCAAAATCAAACCAAACCAATATCCAAATTTCAAACCCAAATAAAAATCAAACCAAAATCCAAAACTAAACAAAATAAAAAAAAATCACAATCCAAAACAAAACTAAATAAAAAAACCAAAACATAACTAATTAAAAAAAAATCATTAAACAAACCAACCAAAACAAACCAAACTACCCCAACCCAACCCGCGGACCCCACTTGCACAAAATCAGCCAATTTTCTATTTAGTTTTGTTTTGGATTTTGATTTTCTTTATTTAGTTTTATTTTGGATTTTGATTTTTTGATTTAGTTTAGTTTTGGATTTTGGTTTGATTTTTATTTGGGTTTGAAATTTGGATTTTGGTATGGTTTGATTTTGCGCGCGTGACATCCTCCGACCCCGACTTTGCGGTAACGTTTCTCCTCCGTCGTTCGACCAAATTCTAATCTTTCTTCGCTGATACGTTCACAACCCTACCCTCTTTAATCTCCTTCAAGTATTTTAATTTTAAACGGATTATTTTAAGAGAGAAATGAATCGAAAGTTGGACGAAAACTCATTTTTCAAAACTGTCATATTTCAGTCCAACTACCCTTGTCCACGTCCAGTTTTCTACCAACTCGATTAATATTTTACAAATCCACTTGAATAGACTTTTAGAAATATAACCAAGTTTAAAACTCATCTTTTAGTTTATTTTTATTTACTCCCAATTTCTGTAAAATCAACTTCCAAAATCAAGACAAATCTGTTTTCAAAACTCCAAAAAAAATTGATACGGGGTGCGTCCCGCCAAACGAGACGACTTTCCCGCGTGAGGATTACACCAAAATGCGCGTATCGTCAACGCGGACGTGTGAGATTTCGCGGAACTTGATTTGTATGTGCGTGCACACCGGAATCAACGCGTATCCGTAAAAAAATACCGTATTGACCTGTTCCGACACTTGTCATAACTTCGTGTGTGCTTGTCATTTTGCAACGAAACTTATGCCATAGAATTCGCAGCGTTATGTTGGTCCTGTGGCCCAAGTTTGGTTCGATTCTGAGAACGTTGACGAAATACCATTTAGAGGACAAAAAAAATACTATTTTTTTTCTTTTTTTTTCTTTATTTAGTTTTTTTATCAAGCACTGCAAAAAGAAATTTTTTCTTTACAATTTAAAAAAAAAATCAAACTGTTTCTTTTTTTTTTATAAAATTCTAATTTTTTCTTTACAATTAATTAATTTAAATTTTATTTCGTTAAAGTATATTTTCTTAAACAAAATTTCCAAACTAAACTAAATCAAAAAAACTAATCCAAAACAAAACTAAATAGAAAAAAAACTAAAAAAAAAAAACCAAAACATAACTAATAAAACAAACTAATAAAACAAACCAAAACCAACCAAACCAACCCAATCACAATTTCGGCCAACAGTGTTCGCAGAAATTGGCCCTGTGGGGTCCACATTTGATTTTTTTTGTTTTTTTTCCTACGTGTTCGGTCTGTTGTGTTTTCCGCCAATTGAGTTGGCTGACTCTGTCGTTATTTTTAATTTTAGTAAACTTGTTTCGTTTGCATTAATTTAATATAATTTAACTTCGCTACAGTAAATTTTCTGTTTTTATTATTCAACTGTGGATGAAATTTAGATTGTACCTATGACATATATATTATTCTAGTTATTAAACTAGAGTTCATATAGACAATGAATATGCTTTGACGGGTCCATTAAATTGGAAAATCCTCCAGAGTTGTATCAGCTGACCTTGTCACGTACTAGTCTCACGTATTTTGGAACTGGACGTGACAGATCGTACTCGAGTCTAACTCGAAAGCTAGGAAAACTAATTAATAAGATGAGTAACATAATAGAAGAAAATTGACATAAAAGCAAATGAAACTGAAATACAATCAACAAGGTATACTTGTCGGACATAAATGTGTCGAATACGAAATAGTATGAGAAATAGAGTCATAGTAGATGGATCCAGAGTTCCGAAGAACGTTAGAAATGAAGAAATATGTGACCCATAAGTCAAATTTAGACACGTGACAAAAAATAACTATTCAAGATAAAATGAGGTCCGTAAGCGGGCCCACATGGTACCAAAAAATGAGCCAGAAGGTGTTCAAATCCGACAAGTTATATGTTATTATAAGGTAAAGACGATGCCACAATCATTGGTGAAGTCAGATTTGATATCCAATGGAGAATTTGGTTATTGAGTCTAAGTTGGAAAGGGAGTCAAGAGAGAGAGAGAGAGAGAGAGGTCTGAATGTATATAGGATTTTAATTAGTTAGTAATTCACTAATGAATAGAATTTGGTTAAGGTTATAAGAAATAATAATTAGGAATTTTTAATAAAAAGAGATTTAGAAAAATTTAGATAATACTAATATTTATAATAATATTAACACTAATTATCATTAGCAGCGATAACATTTTGAAAAATAAAAATTTAGGGATGGGAGGGGGTTTTATAGTGTAGGGATATGATGTAATGGAGGAAAGGAGAAGGAGAATGGAGTTTGAAATGGAAGGAAGAATTGGTTGCTGGTTGTGTGGGAAATTATTAGATCGTGGGGAGGGACCTAAGAATTTGATATAAGAATTAGGCCCAGAGGTTTGATGCATGGATTAAGAATAGATTAGGATTAGGAATAATGAAATACATGTTGGAATTAAGTTAATTAAGATTTAGATGAATAATAATAATAATAATAATAATAATAATGATAATAATTTATTATTATTATTATTATTATTATTATAATACTGCTTAGAAAATGTTTAAAAATGAGCCGTCAAAGTCATATGTATATCCTCTATTAAAAAAAAAAAGAAAAGAAATTCTAACCGCGTACGTACCTTTCCGTGTAATTAAAAATAAAAATAAAAGTTCTAAATCCTTTTAACTACATTAACATATAACAAATCATAAATATATTCAATATCAATATTCAAATTATTTAAATTAAATATATGGTATTATCTAACTAAATATATATCAAAAATTTTAAAAATATATCTATAACAAATTACAACTAAAATATATTTAAATCATATTTAAAATATTTTAATATAATTAAAAAAAATCTAATTTTTTAATAATTTTTTTTTTATGTACACGTTAATAATAATATGAGGGTTTTCCAGTTCCGGCATTCGAGGCCAGGACTTAAAAAAAATAAAAAGTAAAAGTAACACCTTCCATTGAAACCTCTTTGGAAAAGAATTAAATAATTTATATAAAAAAATATCCTCCCAAAATTTCACATAAACCGTATCTCCTTTTGACCCTTCCAATATATCTTTAATGTGAAAAAAAAATAATATAAATCTAGAATCTAGAAATTGTAACTTACTATTCTACAAAATAATTTCATACATTTTGAATCTAAAAATTCTCAAGTCCAATTTATAGCTCCTGTGGGTGGATTGGAACTGAAAATCTAGAAATCGAAACTTGGAGTGTCTTAATATTCAACCAAAAGAGCTTTCTAAATTTTGAACTAAAATCTAAATGACTAAAATCTAAATTCTGGAATGAGCCTTACTACTAATGATGCTCTAAATTAGATGGTGCTCAAAATTTTATCTTGAGGTCCAAATTTTTAAAAAAAAAAAGAGATAAATGTAGAATGTGTTGGATTTTTATGAGAATAATAGAAAAATGATAAAATGAGTTTGGTTCCAAAGATCATGTGATCAAAAATTAATGTGAGAAAAAAAAAATATTTAAAATTGAGTATGCCCAACCGATGACTCATTTGGGTGGATTTGACCTGAAAATCTAATAATTGAAATTTAGAATGATTCTCATACCATCTTCAATGGTAATTTTTAAAATTGAGTTTCTATCTTACTTGTCATTTTACTTTAAGAAAATTTCTATCCTAGTTGATTGAGTTTCTACATAGAAATTACACAAATAAAAAAATATTCCCTAATGGTTCTCTATTTCTACCCCAGGTGTCACAAAATAAAAGAATTAATTTAATGGTGTGGAACCCACTACTAATTGATATGAGAAAGGAAGAATTTCTATAAAAGTTTTATAGAAATTTTATATCCTATGTCAACGCCACGTAGGAAAGAGAATATTTTTCTAAAAAAAATTTCTATCATAAAAATAGAAAAAAAAAAAACTTCCATTGAGATGATGTTAATGTTCTACAAATTTAACCTCTACATTCTAAATCAAGAATCTAAAATTTAAGATGGACCTGAGTAAGAATGCTCTTACTAGACCAATCCACCGCACTATTGAAATAAAAAAGGGGCTTCATCGCTTTCTCGCTCCTCCTTTATCTCCTTTCTTTTTCATCGGCCGAATAGTTGGCCGAATAATTCCCGAATCCATCCGTGGGGACTATAATAGAAGGTACGGTCACGCCAGCGGAAGTTCACCGGCGAGTTATGCAGGCGGATCAGACGACGGCGATAAGCTTGAGGCCAGGCGGCGGCGGCAGTCGAGGCGGCAGCAGATTCCTCGCCAGCTCTCCGGCGTTCGCGGCGGCTCTCGGCTCCTCGTCCCCGGCCGATCTGACGTCACTCCGCCCCCTCGGAGGCGCCGCCGCCGCAGCACCCAAGGTTCGGACTCATCCATCTAGGGTTTTCGCGGCTTATGATCTCTCTCTCTCTCTCTCTCTCTCTCTCTGTGCGTGTCTACTGTTTCAGTGATGGCTGCAAGTTGTTGATAAAACATATACGGTGTGTATGCGTCTCGAGTTCCTTGAAATTAGGGTTAGGGTTTTGATGGAAGAGGTCCTTTCTTTTGGCTCACCGATTTCAGAAACAGCTAAAAGTTGTTATTTTTCGGATAAAAGATGGAAGTTTGTGGTTATATTGATGAGTTGCGGCTTGATTTCTTTGCGGAAATTGGGGTTAGGGTTTTTGGGGATATATAATTAAAGTTTTTGGTTCAGTGATTTCAGCAATAGATGCAATTTATGATTTCTTTTTTATATGGTTAATCTGAAATTCTGAATCGGTCTGATAGTTAAATTGCCATCTTTTGATATAAATGGAAGTTTATGGCTATGTTGATGAGCCTCCTTTATAGGAGGCTTGATTGTTTGGAAAACTGGATTAGGGTTTTGACTGATTGGTGGTGGTGTGTTCTGAAATTCTGGATGGGTCTAGCTATTCAACTAGGGTTTTGACTGATTGATGGAGTGTTCTAAAATTCTGGATGGGTCTTGATATTCAGCTTTCTTGGTTAAAAAAAAAGGTTTAATGTCTTGGCAGTTTTTAGTGCTTATTTAATTAGAAAGAGATATATTACTTACTTTTTTTGGGTTCACTGGTCTCAGCAATAGCTGCAAGTTACATTTTTTTTAATATGAAATCTTGGAAGATTATGGCTATATTGGTGAATTACCGTGTATATGCAGTTTGATTTCTTGGAATGCAAATGTTTTTGTTATTTAATTGGGAGGGAATATTGGTTATTTAATTGGGAGGGAATACCTGATTGGGTTTTTTGTTCACTGATTTCAGTAATGCAATGTTTGATTTATTTGAAACAACAACATCAATCTATTTATTTGAAACAACAACAACAACAACAACAACAATTTGAGGTATTTTGAAGAGTTTTTCGGATTTGGTTTATGGTTCAAAAATCTGTTGCTTAAATACCTCTTATCGATTTTTCGGATATAAATGTGGTATTTTTTTTTTACTATTATGGTGTCCATCGCAGCATTTGAGAACAATAGTAACAGATTATTTAGATTTGGTCCAATGGATGCTAGTTTTCTTTTTAATTGAAGATGGTATTTTTGATTGTTAGTCATCATGATATTTGATTGTATTACACGTAGCAAATAGTTCAGGACATTTGGTGGATTCACAATATATGGTTGTTTTTAATACCGGAATATGTTTAATTCTATTCAACGGTTGTATTTGTACAATATGTTTATTTTTGGATGATCAACTGAGTTAGTGGTTATGTAGTTTCTTTTATGTTTGATGTATTACTTTAATGTCTTCTGTTTCAAATTGAATGTTTATGTATCAGATTTGAGGCCATCAAAATGGGATTCATCAAGTCTGATACATAAACATTCAGATAGAAACATAAGACATTAGAGTAATACATCAAACATAAAAGAAACTATATAACCACTAAACCCAATCGATCATCCAATACTAAACAGTGCAAATACAAACACTGTACAAATACAATTGCTAAATAGAAATAAACATATTAAACATATTCCTGTATTTTATAGAGAAGAAACCTTATATTGTGGACCCAAATGTCTTAAACTATTTGCTTGTGTAATACAATCAAATATTATAATGGCACTAACAATAAAAAAGAATACCATCTTCAATTAAAAAAGCAATATATTGTGGATCCAGATATCTTAAACTATTTGTTTGTGTAATACCATCAAATATTATAATGGCATAACAAAAAAAAAAGAATACCATCTTCAATTAAAAAAAGCAAGCATCATCTATTGGACCAAATCTAAATAATCCATTACTATTGTTCTCACAAAAATGCACGTCTATCCTTTATATTAACAATTGTAATGGTTATATTAAAAATAGTAACATATTATTTAAATTTGGTCCTATGGGTGCTACTTGACGTTTTAATTGAAGACAGTATTTTTGATTGTTAGTCCCATCATGATATTCGATTGTATTACACAAGCAAATCGTTCAGGACATTTGGATTCACAATGTAAGATTTTTTTCCCTACAAAATACAAGGAATATGTTTAATTCTATTCAGTGATTGTATTTGTACAATGTGTTTAGTATTGGATGATCTATTGGGTTTAGTGGTTATTTAGTTTCTTTTTTGTTCGATTTATATATCAGACTGGCGAATCACATTTTGATGGCCACGAGCTCATTCGCTACACAAGGGACCAACTTTTGCAGCTTCGTGAGGTACACTTTTCTATTTATTATATATATTTTATTTTCTCGAACTTTTCTAAGCTAAGAGTGTTGTTACGTGATTTATGGTATTATGACCCCTAAGAATGGAATACCATTGATGGATGGAAACGAATTTATTTTCTGCTTTTTATTCGAAGAAGCTTATTAGTGAACATAAGATGAATTGAAGTAGCAATATTTTCTCAGTCGCTTAGAGTTTTTTTTTTCTCCAGCTAATTATAGAACTTCTTACAAGTACTAATCTCTAAAAGCTTAGCTTTTGAATTATCTAACTGAATGCGAAAAACAACAAAATATTTATACAATGGAATAACATCGTTCAAAACTTGTATCAAGCTGAATAGTCAAAATAAGAGTACTTATTGTTCGAAGAAAGCATCCTGAACTTAAGGTTGTTTGAACTCAACCATCTTGAACAGATGAAATATTTGGCATGTGCCCTTTAGTCTGCATTAGGGGAATTATATGGAGAACAACTGGGGCTCATCACTATTTTACAGTCATTGGTGGTTTTTCTGAAAGCATTGATGTATATTAAAGTCTTGTTTTGCAAGTCACCCAGAATAAGTGGAGTTGTAATGCGGGGGAAGCTCTGTGATGCAACTTGGTTATAAAGATTTAGACTTACGTTTGTTTAATTATTTTTTAGAAGGTTTTGCATAATCTACTCTTTTTCCTTTTTCGTGCTTTGAGGAACTCAATCTGAGGATTCCCCATCTCCTAGATTCTTCCTTAGTCTGTCTCTTAGAAGCCAGAGTCTCCTAGGAGGCAAACAAATCTCAGTAATTGCGATTCGACGATTCTTACTTAGGAGTAACTTGTGAGTTTGTTTCCACGGGGACGGAAGCGCTTCCTATAACAAGACGAAAATTTTAAAATGACTGAAATTTTGGGAAGAAAGAGAATTTTAATACGTGTTCATCAAAGTAACAAGAAACCAAGTATTACTTATCTTGACATCATAAAAATCATCATGTGAATGATCTCTATGTAACTTTGTACTGAACGTTATAAATTGTAATAAATATTAAGATATTTATAAATTTTGATATCTATAAATTTTAATAACAATAATTAATAAACATAAAAAAAAAATTAGCGCACTCTTCCATTACGCTCATAACTTTAGACTCTTCTAAGTAGTCCCACTCCCGTCCCAGCCCATGCTGGGCTTCTAGCTTCTAAGGTCTGTAACCTTATGCTCAGATGAAGAGGCACTAAATCATGCACAATTATCAAATGCTATTCTTGACAGTTCTAGCTTCTAAGGTCTGTCTACCTTATGCTCAGATGAAGAGGCACTAAATCATGCGCAATACAAGAAAAATAGATGGTTCTGGAGAGCTTGCCAGAATCAAATGGGGGCTTAATGTCTCTGATAACTGCTGAATTTATTATATCTTACCTTTTACTTTGTGTGTGGAAGGTTGTTGACGTACCTGAGGATATAGTGAAAGTCAAGCACGAAGTCGAAGTTGAACTTTTTGGTGAAGAGCAAACTTGGGTTCGCAATGATGCTAATGTAAGTTCTAGTTCTTGTAACTTGAATTGTTTTTTTTCTAATTTGTATTTCTGTTTAAGTCTTCCAAGGAATATAAACCTTTGAGTATTATATACGTACACACATGTACGAGTAGGGATGCATCATTGCATACAATGTGCATGTTTCATATTTACGAAAGTTACCTTTTTTTTGTCCATGTTTGAAATGATTTTGTCACCTACTGACGTGTATATTGCTTCAGTCGCAAACTCAATCACAAGGTCGCCATTACAAGCCTGATAATCGTGATTGGCGTGGTCGCTCTGGACAATTATCCTCTGCTGGAGAGGATGGATCTTGGCTTACAGATCGCGATAATAAAGAATCCGGCCAAAACAGGGAGGACCAGTTGAGCTCCCAATTTTCTTCAAGGGTACAATTTTCTTCCCAAGGGGTACATAACAATTTATGTTTGCGATATCTTGCCTATCAATTCTTTTTTTTTTTTTATGTTTGCTAGTTGCTCTTGAATGGTCTCTCTAGTTTGATATTAGTTGCTTCCCTTAGTTCTAGGTCTTGATATAAATTGCGAACTCAATAACTCATAGATAAAAGTTTTTTGTCCCACTAAATGCTGTAATGTTATTGCTTTGTATGCTGTTATGTTTGTATATTTGCATATTGTTCTTTATGCATCATGTTTATCTTTTATAAATATGTCCTTGCTGTTTGATGTGTTGATTGAATTCTCAATCCGCTCATTTATTATCTGTTATTATTATTTTTTTATTTTTACAAATCGATTAATGAGCTGACTTCCCCTAAATTTAATGAAATATTTGAAGTTCAAAAGAGGGAAAAGTTTTAAGGTACTATTTGTGTCCTGTTTGCAGGAAAAATCTGTCTACTTTCGGTGAATGAACATCCAATCTGTGTTAGATATTATGATGTCACTGTTATCTCTTGTCAAGAGCTTTTTAGTTGTTACCATCCTTGCTTTCTGATTAATAAAATTATGGCTTTTATGGTACGCTTGTATCTATATTTTTCACCATTATAAGAGAGAGAGAGACTTTGCCATGTACATGAAAAAATGCCTTACAAATGTAGTCACTCGTGCATTTATGGTTTCAAGTCAAGTGGAAGGTGAATGTTAATACATGACAATTCCATGGATTTACGAGCAGTGGCGGGTAGATTATTCGGAGAGCTGAAGTGCTGTGGGGAACTAGCTGACTTTTACCTTCTTTAGGTTAAAAAAGTTTCTGAGTTAAATCATTATACCCTGTTATGTGTCTTTTAGCTCAATAAGTAACTTAATATATTTGGCATTATCATGAAATGGAGGGAATTACGATTTATTACTACGACCAAACGGTCCAAACCTTGACATAATTGGAAGTAAAACAGAGATCAAGAGAAGCAAATCATCCTTCTTGTCCTAATTCCACTGTTGAAGATTGAAGATAAATCCAGAGCCTTGGAGTATGAAGGCAGCTGAAGAAAGCTCGAAAGTGTGCTATCCCCAAATGCAACGCTGATCTCTCCTCCAATACATATGAATGGCACAAAAACTATGGGATTAATATGACGGGTTCACACCGAGGGGCTCTGCTTCTACACTCTTGGATGGGGTCTCAGTCTGATGCAAATAACACGGAAGTTAGGATTTTTTACTTTCTAGGTTAGAGAGACAGCTTTTGACAGTCGGGTGTCTAAGGACCCTCTCACTTCAGCAACATCATACCTGATACCATTTCCTCTCTCTTGTAGGGCCATTCCAGCCTATCCCGGCAAAGTTTTTCATTTCAATTAAAGCGACATCGCAATCTAACATTGATGCAAGTCCCGTTAGGAAGGCGGACGAAGCATACCTATTCCCCAACTGACCTTTCCCATGTTCAGCCATATTGAAATTCTGATACGCAATAGTTTTCATGTGTACCATTGAATTAGAAGATGTATCAAGCGTAAACCAAGACATTGCTGTGATGTGTACGAGTGTTTTAGCTTTTTTTTTTTTAATTCATAATATGTTGAAATTATATGCGAGAAGGGAGCATGTCAGCTGCTAATTAGTCTTACCATGATCTGGAACTACAGGTCTTCTGTTACTTAGCCTCCTCGAGGTGATGTCTCTGCCCAAACATCTTAAACTACAATTCTGAGATAAATAAATATTTTTTTTTTGAAGCACATAACCCATAATACAATCTCTATAAACTGCACTTGTTATCACGGAGTCTGTGGAGGTGGTTTTTTGAATTGAAGGCAGAAGTGTCAAATTTTGAAAGTTATTACCGAGCAAGAATGTGGGAATATTTACATTAACATGCGGTTTAGACAAAAGAGTATTATTTGCACAAAAGAGACTTTTCTGTTTGGTATTGCTTAAGCCAGACAGAACTATTAACCTAATTACGCTCTTGGCTTCCATTGATTTGCCTGCGGATAAAGTTTGCTTATGGAACACCAGATAGCACACCAATGCACTTTCAAAAGGATTCATACAATACGGATGCTAATACCAGAAACGCTCGTAGGCTGCTTTTTTCTAAAAGTTCAGGAAGCGTAATCACCTTTTCCCTTCAGTGTTTGTTTTAGTTTCGATTGATTTTATCACTAGGCACAAGTTAAAAAAAAGGATGATTGAGTTTATTTATAATGGTCTAAGGAGTTGTCCAAAGGCTTCCAATGACCTTTATGTATCTTGGTTGAGTTTCCTGGAGAAATTTGTTTCCGCTTCTATCGTTGTTTCATCCCTTTAATAGCATTATTATCATCTCATTTAATATCAGCTTGAGAAATGATACACTGAACTGCGTCAGATAAGTTTATAACTCATTTGGTATTTGTACAAATTCTCATGGGTGGTACTTTCTGTATATATGTGATGAATTTTTTCACATGTAATAACATCTGTTATTCGTTGTGTAACTCTTGATATTAGATAAGCACCCGTCAATGTGTGAAGAATCGAACAATGTGGAATATTGTCCCAAATAGTAGTATATCTCTGGCAACTGAAGTTTATTTTCTGTATCTTTGTCTCGTGACATTTTATCTTGGACCTACAATTAGTGAATTCGAGTGATGAGATGCTGAAGTTGATTCCATACTGGATCACTCATTATATCCTTGCCTATCCGCTATGGTTGCATCATGTGATCCATTTTTTTTATTATCTTCTTCTATCACTTTCAAGTTTGTGAATCATTTTATTTTAGGGTACTCATCCCACATTCTTTTTGTAATTTGTTCTTATTATATATTATTACATTCTCCTTTGCTGACTGCTTGATGTATCATTGTAACTAAGCAGGGGGGACCTGCTCTGATTAAGGCTGAAGTGCCATGGTCTGCCAGGAGAGGCAATCTCTCTGAGGAGGATAGGGTTTTGAAAACAGTAAAAGGGTAATGCCATTATTATTTAATTTTGTTATTTATTATCTTTTGGTCTTCTACGTCTAGTAAGCACATCGGTTATTCGTTTTGCCTCATATATATTTCATATATTTCTCCCCTTTATACTGGATATGCATATAATCTTCTTCCAGCTGGGAATGCTGCTTTGAATTTCAATTTTGTGGCCCTATTATCCTTTCTGATATTCTATCAGTTGGAGCATGGATAATTAACAAAGGGTAGTCTCATTAATTCTATTTTGTCTTTACATGCAGAATATTAAACAAGCTGACACCTGAGAAATTCGATCTCCTCAAGGGTCAGCTGATTGATTCTGGAATAACAACACCTGATATTCTAAAGGTATCCATTATTCCTAGAGAAGTTGATTTCTTTATTCTTACTATATATCATGGTGAGATCACATTGCTGAACATAATCTGATATTGCAGGGCGTGATTACGCTGATATTTGACAAAGCAGTGTTGGAGCCTACCTTTTGTCCCATGTACGCTCAACTATGCTCTGATCTCAATGAAAAACTCCCCCCATTTCCCTCTGAGGAGCCGGGTGGAAAAGAAATCACATTCAAGCGGATACTCTTGAATAATTGTCAAGAGGCATTCGAAGGTGCTGATAATTTGAGGGCTGAGATCAGGAAACTTACTGGTCCAGACCAAGAGTTGGAACGTAGGGATAAAGAAAGATTGGTGAAGCTTCGCACCCTTGGTAATATCCGCCTTATCGGCGAACTTCTAAAGCAAAAGATGGTTCCTGAGAAAATTGTTCATCACATTGTGCAGGTTTGTAGATGCAACATTCTGTTTTCTTTATATGGTTTATGTTTTCTTGATTAAGAAATTGTGTAATATTCTGATACTGTGCAGGAACTGCTTGGACATGATGGAAAAACTTGCCCAGCTGAGGAAAATGTGGAGGCTATCTGTCAGTTTTTTAACACAATCGGGAAGCAGTTGGATGAAAGCCACAAGTCTCGTCGCTTCAATGATAGCTATTTCAATCGGTTAAAGGAACTTACAAGGAACCCTCAGCTTGAACCAAGGTTGAGGTTTATGGTCCGCAATGTCCTAGATCTCCGTGCCAATAAATGGGTTCCACGGCGTGAAGAGGTAATCTACCCAGTCCTATGAATTCATCTGGTAGCCAATAAGATCTATAGGACAATTTTCCTTTCTGATTTTGCTATCGAGCTTGAATTAAATGTTAGATACAATCACATGGACCGAGAAAGACTTGTTTAAGAATGTTGTTATGATGGAGAGTCTCCTGTTAGTAATCTGGTTGATGCATGGCCTGACAAATAAGACGACTGCCAATGTTAGGGTGCAGACTGTAGTTATCTAGGAAGTGTGATATTAAATATGAGAGAGATCACTACGATCTTCCTATCAACATGGTTTGAAATCACATTTATAGAAGTTGTACAAATGACATTTGACGTGGAACCAGATAGTGTCCTTGAGGAATAATTGGTAGGAGTGGCTATGTTGAATTCAAGTACTTGGTGCTAGGTTTGATGTTTGTGCTTGTCAATCACTGCACTGCAAAAAGGTCTTGTGAGATTTTGGCATTTAACATTTGATAATTTATAATACTTGGGACTTGTTGCATAGTTGATTCAGAGAAATGATTAATCTTGCTTAGTTTTATTGAACATTGTCATACTTGTATTTGCAGATTAAAGCCAAGACAATATCTGAAATCCACAGTGAAGCAGAGAAGACTCTTGGTTTGCGTCCTGGAGCAACTGCAGGCATGCGAATTGGCAGTCGTGGGGCAGGTACTATAGGAGGGCCTCTTAGCCCTGGTGACTTTCCTAGACCTGGAGCTGGAGGCATGATGCCTGGAATGCCAGGAGCAAGAAAGATGCCAGGAATGCCAGGGTTTGATGGTGACAACTGGGAAGTCCAACGATCTAAATCCACGTCCAAGGGTGGCGCAGTTCCTATGGTTGGAAAGACGACTGCGATCAATGCGAACCTGTTACCTCAGGGTAGCGGTGGTCTTATTACAGGTAAAACTAGTTCATTATTGCAGGGCAGCGGAGTTGCAGGTGGCATGCAAGCCCGTCCTTCAGCTCTTGCTTCAAGTCCAGCGGACTCTCCACTTCAAAACTTTACCCCCTTGAATCCTCTTGGACCAGTTACCCCAGTGCCGCCTGTTACTGAAAAGCAAGCAGCAGCTCTGAGGATGAACCCCAATGAGTTGCATAAGAAAACAATTTCACTTCTTGAGGAGTATTTCCATGTACGTATCCTAGACGAAGCACTGCAATGCATTGAGGAGTTGAAGTGCCCTGAATACCACAAAGAGGTTGTGAAGGAAGCAATCAACCTTGCTCTAGACAAGGGACCAGCTTCTATTGATTTAGCAGTCAAGCTTCTAGACTCGCTGCTTGATAAGAAGCTTTTTACGCCAAGAGATTTGGGAACTGGCTGTCTGCTTTACGGATTGATGCTGGATGATGTTGGCATTGATTTGCCCAAAGCACCGACTTATTTTGGTGATCTTGTTGGAAAACTTATTCTTGCGGTTGGGTTGAGTTTCAAAGTGGTGGAGGAGATCCTGAAGAAGGTTGAGGATTCTATGTATCGGAGCTCCGTATTTGATGCGGTTATGAAGAGCGTGCAGTCTGGCCCATCTGGCCAAGCAATATTGGATGCACAGGCTGCTGACATCAAGGCCTGTGAGAGCCTGTTGTCTTAATTTTGAGTCATGTACTAGCTAGTTATTGGTGCTTTAGGTTGTTTTCCTCCACTTTGTATCCCCTTTGTGAGACTAGATATTGAACTTTTGTTTTGCCTTGGTTGTCTTTCCTCTTTTTCCTTCATGAGGTAAGCAAAACTTTATGTTACAATTATCCTTAATGGATCTGTGAGGAATAAGTACAAACTTATGAGTTGTATATTTCAGCGAGGTAGACATGAATATTACTATTTACTCAATATTTAGTTAAAACCCCAATGGCAAGTTTATTCTGGATATATGATGAACCTTTTCTGGTATGGTATCTTGTATTCTTTCCTTTGCAAACACCGATTTCCAAGAAAATAAACTTGCCACCATGGTTGTATGTTGATGCTCGATTGGTGACCCACATATGTAGCTATCAGTTTTCGTTTCCACTCTTAATGATCTAAAATGTGTTTGTACCATAGCTAATTCTTTGTGCTAAGCTTTTTGCAAGAGTGCATGTTTACAAATATGTCATGTGTTCTTTGTTAATATACTTAATAGTTGAATTTTATCATTTTTAGACGCACTGTAGTGTGGTATATATACTCACAAGCGCATGAATGAAAATATGTTGTGGAATAAAGGGGTAACTTGTAGCTGGATAATCTTTGTCAAAAATAGCTTCTTAGTCCAAACACCTGGCATATGGGAGACTCTTCCAGTCCAAAGTAGTAAAAAATATTCCTTTATATGCTGTGCTTATCAAAATGTGCAATGCCTACTTTTGTCAGAAAACAAAACAGGGATTCCCAATTACTTTCTTGCTTTTTGCGTTTTCATCGTACCAACTCCATGTTGTAGAGAATCATTCTTTATGTCAAATTTGTTCTAGATTAGTAAGCAGTATAACCCTACCTCTAATTGAGGACCCTATGTTTTTCATGAAAAAGTGGAGTCATATATATATATATATATATATATATATATATATATATATATATATATATATATGTTACCCTAATGTAGTCAAAAGGAGGCAGCAGAGAATGATTCTTAATGGATTCTCTACAACATGGTCTGAGAGGGGTTTCCTGGCCGGAGCTTCGACCTACCTCTTCTTCTATGGAGGAGAAAGGTTGGCAGGTGGTCGTAGGTGTTACGTTCCGTTTCCAGAATACTGGAGAATGAAGGAACGGTTTAGGTCAGCTATGTCGTACAAGGTACTCCTGAACATCATACGACGATCACGGATGTTTATATAGATGACTGTAAGGATTATAGCATGCCACTGAAGACTCTTATAGTCAGACAATTCCTATCTCAATCCATCAATGTATCTTGGGTGTCTACAAGTTTATCCTCAAGAGACGACCTACATCTCTTTTCATATACTTATGTGAGTTCTTTTCAAAGAGTTTAACATAACCCAGCATGAAGTCTTGAACTTCCTTGTGGTGCTACGCTATCATGACATGGCCCGAAGTCGAGATTCGTAACCTTTTGGTGATGTCATACTGCTATAGCATGAGGTCACAACATCTTTCTAGTGTTGTACTACCACTCTCCACTTTTCAGCATTAGGTTACCTGCCTCTAGCGATGCTATGCCGCCATGACATGATCCGAAGCCGAGGGTCCATCTCCCATGGGAGGTTGATGTCCACCCCCGTGCTTTCTGTAAAGTATAGCAGACATTCTAAATGTCCAAGAACTCATTAAGGCTTAGCATCAACCTCCCACAAGATTTGCTCTATACAAAGAGCAACTAGTAGACCACACCCCACAATGTCCCAAAGGGCTACTCACTGTACCTATATTTACTTAGGCATTGATCCCTTTTTAAACCGAAAGTAATATGCCTAGTAGATTTTCTTTGAACTAATAGCATAATACGTTATGGTAGAATTACAAAGATTGAATATCAAAATTTCTTCAAGTCTATTTTTCTTGTTGTGTCCTCGACCAACTGGCGCTTGAGGCCTTTAGTGAAAGGATCCGACAATTTTTTTTGGCTCCGAACATAAGCTACTACAATAACGTCATGTCAGTGTTGTGTGACGAAGTTGCACAGTCCTCTTCTTCTCATTGAAGAGATTATTTGATGCCACCACTACAATAGTCTAGTTGTAGCTATATATTAATATCGTCGAAATCTGTACACCAACCAGAGAAAAATCATACATGAGCTCCCAAAGTTATTCTACTTTATATGTTGTAGCTGCCAATGCATAGAACTCAAGACTCCATAAACGAGTGAAAGAGCAAAGTCTACTTCTTCGACTTCCACGATAAAGTAACATTACCCCATAGAGAAGACGTATCCTCCTATGGACCTTTCACTTTCTTCGTTTGAGCACCAACTTGCATCACTGAAGCCTTCCACTACTACCGGATAATTATTGTAGTACAATGCAAACTTTTGAGTCCTCTTGAGATTTCTCATTACTCTGCTTTGCACTTGGATTGCTTGTGAACTGAATCAGCATCCCCATGACAAAAGCAATATCAGGCCTAGTTGCACTTGCAGCGTACATCAAGCTTCCAGTGACATTAGAGTATTCCAACGGTCTAACGCATTCCCCTGGATTTGGCTTCATCTTTTTGTAACACCTGTACGAAGTATCGATCCCTTGAACTTCTTAAAATTCATACCATGTGAGCATCTTCTCTACGTAGTGAGCTTGTGATAGAGCAAGCCCAGCTTTAGTCCGGATAATTTTTGTCCCGAGGAGAACATCAACATCTCCCATGTCCTTCATACTGAACTTGGACGAGAGGACATTCTTTGTCTCTATGACACATTCTAAATCCATACCCATGATTAGTATGTCGTCCACATAAGGATAAACAATCACCCCTCTGTCATCAACGAACTTAGTGTAAACATACTTGTCTATCTCGTTGACTATATAGCATTTGACTTGATGACATTATTAAACTTTTTATGCCATATTTTGGGAGCTTCAGACTATACAGATATTTCACTAGCTTGCACACCTTTTCTTCAAGACTCTTGACGACAAAGCCTTTTGGTTGCTGTATGTAAATCTCTTGGGTCAAATCTTCATCCAGGAATGTTGTTTTGACGGCTATTTGGTGAATTACCAACATGTGTATAGCAGCCAAAGCAATCAGTATCCTGATAGTTATCATCCGCGCAATTGGAGTGTAAGTGTCAAAGTAGTCAACCCTCCTGCTTCTGAGAAAATCCTTTGGCTACTAGCTTAGCCTTGAACTTATCAACAGTTTCGTCTGATTTCATCTCTTTTTTGAAGATCCATTTGCATTTGATATGTTTTGCTCATTCAGGTAGATTAACTAACACCCAAGTGTTATTGGATGTTATGGAGTCAATCTTATCATTGATCGCCTCCTTCCAAAAAGTAGCATCTTTGATTTTCATCGCCTCATCATAGTTAAGAGGAACTGCTTCCACATGATAAGTTACAAAGTCTTTACCGAAGTCCTTCGTCCTACTCGTTTACTTTGATGACAACTATGTGAGTTCTGGTTTATTTATTACATCTTCAATTATAACTTTTCTTGGACTACAGCTTCTTTGGAAGTTCTAGCTGTCATGACCCGCATCCGGTGTAGGGATACGAGTACGTGGGTACGTCCAGCCTACGTCGTAGCATTTATCGACGGTAGAACGCTGTCTAGTTCAACAATACTATCTAAATATTTCACACAATATATATAATGGTACCTGTCAATGATATCTCAACTCCAATTGTAGGACAATATGATGGTATAATTATAATCGATACTCAATCAGAATATAAAACTAGAGGAAGATTAAAGCACGATATAGAATAGAAGAAAGAATCACAAAGTCACAATACAATACATCCAAGACTAATAGTCTAGCTACAACACAAATCTCAAATAATATATACATCCAATGTCTAAAACTAAAATATATAATATGTTAATGGAAATCTAAGTCGCCTCAGTAGCTAGCACTAGACCCTCAGCCAGTTCACCATCTTGTGGCCCATAAAAGGTGGGACAAATCTCCTCTAACCACTTATCAGAAAAATATATCCAATCAGGATTGGAGCGAAGTATAACCAAATAGTACTTCTAATTAATTGATAATGACTATAAACATAATTAGAGAATGTAATACAAGATGAGCAACAATGAACAATATCATGGTGTGGTAGAAGAGACAGATAAACTAGAGCAATATGGTATAAAGTGACCATGATGGAATAGAATAAAGACAATAAAATAGAATATGGTGAAGAACTGTAACTACACTAAGTGTTTAAAATACTAGTTAGATATGTGATCGGCTTGGATTGAACATTATCTACTTAAACGTTGGATAAATATTGTCTAGCTTAAACATTGAACATTGAACATTGTCTAGGCTTTGATCACATATCTAAGCTAACACTTCCCCTTTTTTCCCGACTAGTACAATGGATCCAACCATGATACGTTACGATGCAAGATACTCAATGACCATTGTATAACATTAAACATTGTCTACTGTTAAACATTATCTAAACCATACGAGACACGAGAAACAATAAAATAAGAAATAGTATCTCATGACTGAAGATCCATGTGTATACTAATCCATATACCAATGTGTCAGAAATCAAGTAATACATTTCTAAATACTTGTATTATAGTAATTATTAAATAATAAAAACTATCAAAGAATGTACTCGCTTGGAATTCGGTGTAAAATGTTAAAAAGTATATGTATCAGTGTCTTAAGGACCTACATATGAAATATCAAGTCAAAATAGTATTTTGGAATCATAAACATGATATATAACTTGCAACTAGGTATCTGAGCCATTTCTAGGTCGAACTAAGCCAACTATGTCATACTAGGTCATTTCTAGGCCTTTTGGGTCAAACTAGGTCTTTACCTTATTTTAGGTTATAAATGGCCTACTGGCTGGGCCTATCAAGCCGTACTAGTCAATATCAAGTCATACTAGGCTTATTCTAGGTACCAGTTGCTAAGATATACTTAACACAATACTAGAGAGATTTATAATTATCTAAATTATATATTCTAGTATTACATATAGCATCTTAACTATATATATTTAGTATCTAGTTCAATATCTTATACTAACTCTATACCTTAACACTTTACCCATGATACTCATGCCAAGATACTCAATCTAGATACTTGACACTAATCCAATACCTTACTTGGGTAACACGCAAACACTGAACCCAACTCCACTTGCACTTACTTATGCACCTTACACTCAAGCCCACATCCAAGCAATGGGACAACATATGCACTTATGCATTGTATCCCTCCCTGCGCCACTATGCACAGTGGACTGAAACTCACTTACCTACGCTTAGCACCACCCTATACTCATGATACCCACTTAATCACTCACCACACTAATACTCACATATCAATAACTCATCTTACTAATCCAATATCTAAATTTACCTATTTCCTAATACATCGCACCCTCACTTGATACCAAGCCATACACTATAATACCTGGCCTGTTTATTAGTTATCTGTAACTGAACACGACCTTCCTCACTGCACTTTAGATCTTAAGCACCCCCAAACCCTCTGTCTTCATACTACCTATCTGCAGTACCAGGCCACTGCAGTAATACACTTCATTCTCTACTCTGATCCTCCAACCCAAAACACTCTTTACTAATACACATACACTAGACATTATACACTTAACACTCTTTCTTCCTCACATCACAGTACACCTTAGTGCACTGCACATATACCACTGATACTTTGCCCTCACTAACTTAGTATCACAATATCAATACCTTATCTATCCCCTCTCATTGCAGCGCAAATCTGAATGCCACAAGCTCTTTCCTCACCTCTTCAATATTAGACAGTAGTGCAGTGATGCACTGCTTGCAGGTATCCTAGCCCGAGCCTCTCTAGTCTTATTGTTACATTCAGTCCTTTGCCACACTGTCCCTTATCCTAAACTCAAAACCTACTCTAGATTCCCCACAATATCACCTAAACTAATTTAGGCAATGCTAAACACTTTAACTAAGTACTAACCTCCAACTTGGGTCATCTGGAAACCCATATTTAAATGCACCAAGCACAACACACTCAAATAGAGATAGAATGGTCAATTACCTACACTAAGGTCATAATGCTTACTGTTTGTACATTGACACTTAACTCAAGACCAACTTATTACCATACTCTTCCTACTGCAATCATAAGTACTTGCCAAATAACACTGTAAAGGACTTCACTACTGCACAGTGGTGTTCACACTAATGCACAGACTACCTTACTCCAACAAACCCAAATGAGATACCCCCTTGCCTACAATCTGTTTGCCTGTATTACCCAAGTTGCAAGGATCAAAGCCCCTCACTGGCCCACTGACTGCAGACCTGGAAGCATGGTAGTGTAACATATGCACTGACCTACACCTGCTCGAGAACACTGCAGTCCCTTCCAAAATACCCCTCTAGCACTGCATGGTTCAGTTGCACACATGTGCAATAGTCACCTCTCCTTCCTACCACTACATGCCCAGGTGATCAGTCATCCCTAACTGAGCCTAACTCACTGCCCACATCTCTAATGCACAGACCCCTACACCATACTCCAAATATATTTGTATACACCACTACCTAACTCAATAATCACTTTCCCTAAATATAACACACCCACAATACTATATGGATAGACATATAGTTAATCTCATCTATCATGGATACCAACTAAACATTTAACAATACTTGGAATGCATTAAGTCTACACACACACACACACACACACACACACACACACACACACACATATATATATATATATATATATATATATATATATATATGAGGGATCCATATCTTTAATTTTTTGCATCCCCAAGCATCCCCATGTTATCAACCTTTGGATACTTGTTTAAGTTATGTAATCTTAACCATTGATTTGAACCATTGAAATCAACGGTTAAGATTAGATGGCTTAAACAAAATCCAACGGTTGTAAACATGGGGATGCTTGGGGATGCATAATAGGTAGGGATATAGATCCTTCCTCGTATATATATATATATATATATATATATATATATATATATATATATATGATACACATACTAGTAGTAGTCAATTTATCATACACCTTATGTGCAATATCAAAATACCCTTGATACTTATGATACTCTCACCAAAATCACTCACCACTATGATAAAACCCCCAATAACCATAAAATATATAATATAACCTAAATTATGATATATAATAATTATAATAACTGAATTTAATGCCAATAACATGAAATTAGTCTATAAATACACATGACAAGGAAAAAAAATACCAAATCTACACTCCGTATTTTGAAGTATCATGATACGGGCTCTCCGTATCCAATTGTGGATATGTATCTAGCCTTACTACACTAATATAAGCCTAAATAGATCTACTAAACCTAATGACAAACACTTGGTGCTTCAATCTTGAATTTTTCTCAAATTGGGCACAAAACTCAATGTAAAAGTCACAAGAGGGGCAATTAGAAGCAAGGTTCAAGAACTCGGTATCGGTATCGGTATCGGACAGTTTGTATGAGTATCGGTATCGGCAGTATCGGCAGTATCGGCGGTATCGGATCGGAGTATCGGATATGTTGGTATCGGATGTATCGGCAATTTAAATAATTATTAATTAATTAGTAAAAAAAAATAGAAAAATATAATTTACATATTTATGCATTATTTAAGTGTTTTTCATGTTTTTTTTAACTAGAATTGAATAAAACAATAGTCATCCTTGTTGAATGGTTTACCTGCGATATATACGTTTTCTTCCTTTACATATTTTTAGTTACAATCTTACTATGTCATTATATTCGTACTAATTGAATCTTGTATTGTTCTGTAGGTTTCAATTTTGACGAATAAAGGCGCATAGAGGGAGGCACAAGAGATTAGAAGCAAATAAGCAATGCAAATGGCAGGATGAGATAATGAGACAAGTGACAAGACCCATAATTATATTTGTCGAGGAATCGAGAATTTTTTTAAAATTTTTGTAAATAAATAAATATTTAATTGTATTCAGAAATTTAGTATAAGTGAGTAGTTATAAATTGTTACAATGTTATCTATGACACCAATTATTTTGTTTCATAATATATCGAAATAAAATTAGCAACAAGATTTACATGTTTAAATATAAAAGTACGACAAAAAATCACTTGGCCAAAAAAATTCATCGGGACTCTGGCCTATCCCTTCATTTAAATTTTATGAATAATAGTCTTTTTACAATAACTACGAACTACAATTTCTATACACAAAAAAAAGTTGTGTATGAACTATCAAATACAATTTGTATACAAAAACTTGTGCATGAACAAATACAAATACAAAAATTTGTATACAAATACAAAAACTATAATTTGTATACAAATACAAAAATTACAAATATATCACTAAAATTGATCATAATTATCATGATCGTCCTGATATGGTTCTTGGTTATGAGGGTAGTAGTGACTGATATCTGTATTATGAAAAAAATTTGTCATGAGGCCATCAAATGTTGAATGTTGTTCCGCCTCTGGAGTGTTGTATGGATAATAACTTGTGTATGAACTATCATATGTATTGTTGTAATTGTCTGAAGGAGTAGGTACATCATGATGGCTAGATCCTCCAGCATATGTATCATCCATGCGGTGCTCTCTAGGTTGATAATCACTTGGCCAGTCTTCAGAGTATTCATGAGACTGATCTCCAGGACTTTCATATTCATTAGTATTGTCAGCACCAGCAGCGAGTGTAGCTCCATTGCCTCCACTATCAGTAGTGTCGTCATTATCGCTGTCGACCTGTCGAGATTGTACAGCTGGTGTTTTCTTTCTTTTTCCAGGCCTTCCAGCATTTTCGGCAATATCTTGTGGATCGACATCCAAGTTATCATCTAACCACTCATTTTCTCTGCCATCTAAGAGTGGTGTTTCCCTTTCTCTAGTCCAAGCTATGAGTGGATCTTCTTCATGAAATATCTCATCCAAATCAATAATATTTTCTTCATCTTGTGATCTTTGCATATTTCGAACCCTCAATCTCATATTATAATGGACAAAAACTAATTTTTCTAGTTTTGTCATTAAAAGTCTATTGCGGGGACGAGTATGGATGAGAGAAAATGTTGTCCAATTCCTTTCACAGTTAGAAGAAGACACTGTTTGACTCAGGATGCGCACAGCTAATCGAGTCAAATTTGGGGCTTCCTCCCTAGCATGTATGGACCACCACTCAGCTACAAAATAATAAAATATATTAGCTTTGTAAGTATATAAATTTAATTAATAAATATTTTAAAGTATGAACTATTACTACCAGGAAGACATCTATTTACAGCACTTTGGAATTGATTTGAATTAAATACACCACTCCTCAATCTGAACTTTTCTGCCTGCAAAGTGATATTACAACAGTTATGGGTCTTATGACATTAAAATTCAATATTGTAAAGTTATAAAAAAATCCAATATCAAATAATATTTACCTCTTTGTTTATATTAAGGCGTGTTGTATTGTCATTTACCATTCTATTAACGACGCGGTGGAAACCATTAAGTACCTCGTCGTCATTTATAACATCATTAGAATATTGGTATTTTGGATTCAAGAAATAACCTGCAATATTGAATAAATAACTAGTTTTAAAATCACTACAAACATTATAAAATAACATTTGAAAGGTATTAAATTTATAGAGTAGTTACCAGCTGCATGTATATCTCGATGTAGTTGAGAATTCCATCTGGTATCAATCATTTCCCACCACTTCCTATATCCTTGACCAACATTCTTTTTGATCATTTCTTTAGCCCTGTCCATAGCCTCGTAAAGATGACCCATCTCAGCTTTATCATCGCTATCCACCATCCTCAAAACTTTTACTAGAGGTCGAAATATAGCAGTGACCCCTGCAATATCCCTCCAGTAAGTTTGACTCTCGATTAAACTGACAACCACATCTGCCTTGTCTCTATCTTTACGATTGAGTCTCATGTAGTTATCTGTCCAACCCCGTGTATTTATCATCCTTTTTAAATCAGCCTGATGTTTAAGGATGGAATCAAAAGCAATAAAATTGGTAGCAAACCGAGTGATGGCTGGTCTAACCAATTCTCCATTCTGAGTCTCAGTCCTCATGATGCTAAGAGCCCAACCATGATTATATATGAAACACGTCATATCTTGAGACTTCCGTATTAGTGGCTTAATATGTGGATCATTGGCTATATCCTTCAGCATGAGATCTATGCAATGTGCTGCACATGGCGTCCAATATAAATTTCTTCTCACCTGCATATAAACATATATATATATAATTAGAAAGAAGCTATATTTACAATAATAAATAACATATATACAAACATATTTATAATAAAAAAAATTCAGTATAAGTGCATTCTCACCTCCATTAACCTCATTCCCGCCTTCTTGTAGTTGGAGCCATTGTCAGTAATTATTTGGACGACCCTGTGTTCTCCAATCTGTTCCACAACTTCATTCATCAGTCCAAATATGTATTTACTATCTTTGTATTTGTTAGAGGCATCTACAGATTTAAGAAATATCGTTCCTTGTGGAGAATATACAAGAAAGTTAATGATGTATTTTCTGTTCTGTGTACTCCATCCATCGCACATAATGGTACATCCACACTCATCCCAAGACCTATGAAATGATTTTAGGTACTCATCCATGTCACTTATTTCCATATCCAAATAAGTATTTGAAATCTCAAAAGGAGTTGGACCCTTTACTCCACCCCCGGAAGCTGCTATGGCATCTATCATTGGTTGATAGTGTGGACTTTTAGCAGCATTGAATGATATATTATTGTATATAAAGAATTTTGATATAAATCTTCCTATATGATTTTTGGCATTCTTGATCCCCTTAATTGCACCCTTTATTTTGGGTTGCATTGCCCCTTGTTTTCTGAGGACATAAGGGTCCATACTCCTTACTTCTTTCTCTGGAATATTTCTCACCTCCTCCCCACGATATGCGACTGACTTTGATCGGCCACCTAACGTCGGACCCCTGCTTGACCCTGTTTCTCTGTCCCCGACACTCCACCGTCTACCCCATTCCTCAGCTGCATGTTCTCTCCTACTTTGTCTCATGTCCCTTCTAAGATCCGTGAAGTCTTCAACTTCTTCTTCTGAGGAGGAATCTACTCGAGCCATCCTTGTCAACTCCTCCTCTACCCTTTGCTTTCTTTGATTCGCCACTATTTTATCCTTTTTTTTACCCTCAACAAGCAACAACATTTCTTTTTTTATAGCAATTGGTACCTCAGGACACGATGCTACATTTCCTGTAATACCCGCTAAGTGTTGTTTCAGCCGAGTAACACCTCCGTCCATAATTTTGCTACAATAATTGCATTCCACCCTCCTCTTATTACTAGGATTGACACATTTTCCATGTTTCCAACCAGCATCCATTTCCTCCGGCGTACGACTTTTTGGTGCCATTAAGTAATCCTGAAATGATATAATGTTACATACAATAATAAAAAAAATGTTACATGCAGTAATAAAAACGTATAAAATTGTTAGATGCAATAATAAAAAATACAAAGAATGATAACTAATGTGTATTCTCCAGTTGATGCCTCTGACAAATAATGTGTAATCTCCAGTAATAATTACTGACCAAAAATACAAAGAAATATCGTTACGTACAATAATATAGTTATATAAACTATAATGTTACATACAATAATATAGTTATAAAAACTAAAATGTTACATACAATAATTAAAAATTTGTTACATGCATTCATAAATATTGTTAGATAGTCATATATACGATATATAAATTGAAATAATATAAAACATTACATAGATAACAATAACAGGTAGTATATAACTATATATATAATTTTGTTAGATGCATAAATAAAAAAAAGACGTACAATATATAGTATATAGTATATAGTATATGATGCATAGACGTACATATATTAGTGTATATGTAATATAAAAAAAAGTCATAATATATATATATTAGTGTATATGTAATATAAAAATAAGTCAGAATTTATATATATTAGTGTATATGTAATATAAAAAAAATCACAATATATATATATTAGTGTATATGTACAATAGAATATATATATATATATATATATATATATATATATATATATATATATATATATATATATATATTAGTGTATATGTAATATAAAAAAAAGTCACAATATATATATATTAGTGTATATGTACAATAGAATATATATATATATATATATATATATATATATATATATATATATATATATATATATATATATATATATATATATATATATATTAGTGTATATGTAATATAAAAAAAAGTCACAATATATATATTAGTGTATATGTAATATAAAAAAAAGTCACAATATATATATTAGTGTATATGTATAATAGAATATATATATATATATATATATAGAGAGAGAAATATATATATATATATATATATATATTAGTTTTATAAATAAAAAAAAGTCAGAATATATATATATGTATATATATATATATATATAAGTTTTCTCCTAAAATACTATATGGATGCTGACTTAAACAACCAAATTACATTGGCTTTCTGGCTAGTGGGAATCCTGTTGGTTACACTGGTCACGGGTTCGAATCCAGCGTTTAGGGGGTTTTGTTTTTTTTCACAGCCGTTGGATCTGAGCGGTGGATCGCTGACGTGGCGAAATGAACGGTGGAGATTAATCTAATGTGTGTTTGTAGGTTGCTGACGTGGCGAAGATCTGAGCGGTGGATCGCTGACGTGGCTAAATGGACGGTCGAGATTCTTTTGATCTGTGTTTTTGGGATACTGACGTGGCAGAGATCCGAACGCTGGATCGCTGATGTGTCAGTTTGGACGGTGGAGATGGGCTGATCTGTGTTTTTAGGATGCTGACGTGGCATGGATCCGAACGCTGGATCACTGACGTGGCGAAATGGACGGTTGTGATTCGTTTCTAAATAATAATGGATGCTGACGTGGCTTTTTTTTTTTTTTTTTTTTTTTAAAGTTGGACAAAACTCGGGCGGAGAGAGAATTTCATTCGGCCGAATGTTATTTCTCGCCTCTCTCTCCGCCTCCGCCTCCGCTCGCCTCTCTCTCCGCCTCCACTCGCCTCCACTCGCCGGGGAAGGCCTCCACTCGCCGGGGAACGTCTCCACTCGCCTCCACCGCTCGAGCCAAGGACGGAGGAGATGTTCTCGAGCCGCGGTGGAGGCGGAGCAAGACTTCTCGAGCCGCGGTGGAGGCGACGGAGGAGGCCAAGGACGAGCTCGACTGGAGAGGAATTTGTTACCTGGAAAAGGTTAGACTATCTGGACTTCTTCTCTGTTTGTAAAAATTAGGGTTTGTTCTTTGTTGTTTGTTGTGTGTTAATTTAGGAAAATGATCGAGTATTTATAGAACTTTTTTATTGCACTGATATTTTTCTTCAATTATTTGATTTGACGTCGTCTGCAAAGCAATATTTTCTTTATTGGATGCTGATTTTAGGATTAGATTTGCTTTTGTTTTTGGTCGGAAATCATTGGATATGGTTTTGTTTTTGGTCGGGATTCCAATCTCCAGAATCAGTTAGGTTTGTATCGGGTCGTGTCGGTCTGTATCGGCTCGTATCTGACCGATACAACCCGATACAGTACATTTCCACCAAAGTATCGGCCGATACCGATATTTTTCATGAGTATCGTATCGGGTATGCTCAGATCCGATCCGATACGGCCGATACGTATCGGTATCGGCCGATACTTTGAACCTTGATTAGAAGTCAAAACTTCTTCCTATGGGTATCCCTAATATATGGGTAGGTTTCTAATGATTAAATATAATAATTAGAACCTAATTTTAGAAGGAATCCCAGAATTTACCTATTAGGAGATGGATTCCCAATGCAAGCCAAGATGGACATAATATGACACAAGCTTCTAGCTCCAAAGTCCTCCTCTCCAAGTGCTCTTGCCAACCCAAGCTTCTAGTCTCCTTAGATGGTGAGGATGGGAAATTTTGAAAGGGATTTATGAAGAATTTGGTGGAGGGATTGAGGTATTTGGGGAAGAACTCTAATTGAAAATAAAATAGAATAAAAATGAGAGGAGAGGGAAAGTTTCTCCCCACAAATAGGGCCAGCCACCTATCCCCTCTCCCAAGCAATGTATAATGACTACAATACCCCCATTGGGTTATCATGAAGAAATTAATTAGTGGAGGATGGTTCTCTTCCTAATGAAGGTTAAGTCTAAACTCTAATTAAAGATGATGGTTAACTATTTGGGTATAAATGGACAAGTCTAACTAATTTGTTAAGTTGTCATGTCAAGTTGGTTAGGTCTATTAGAGTTATGTCTAATCAAATAGTCCAATCTACTAACCAATAATAAAATTAGTCACCAATATATATAACATTCACTATATTAAAATAAATTATAATCACAATATTAATAATAATATAAAATAACAAAATTACTCCTATTCTAGAAATGTGGTAGTTACAAGTATACCCCCCTAGAAAAATTTTGTCCTCAAAATTTAAAGATGGTTGTATCTCCTCTAGGTCAAATCCCTAACCCATCTAAAATCATACAAGCATGCAATTTAAAAAGAATCACTAATTATGGTCATATGCATTGTTATGGTCTCTGTCCATCATAGTATCGCAGTCTTTGTCAGGATATTCTACTATCTATAATATAGCAAAAAAAAAAATCTATAAGGTACTAATGAAGCAAACAAAACAACAGATGGAAAGGAAAGGAACGAAACAGAAGAAAATATGCTAAACCATCACCTGTAGCGTCGGCCTCCTCGACCGTCATCGCAAATGCTTAGCCATGCTGGGGTGGCTCCCTCTGCAGGTGCTAAGTAATCTGCGGTGCCATATGTGGCCTAACTCTACCTCTCTGATATGGAACTGTACCACGATCTGGACCATACGGGTTATTAGAACACTCTCTCACCTGATGATCAGGGGAACAATAATACAAGCATAATCTGAGCCTCTTCCGATAGTTCTCCGAATCATGCCCATGCCTCCCATAATAGGCACAAGGAAAAGTCTGATGGGTCTGCCTCTAAGGCTGTTGTGGTGCCTGATGAACTGGCCTCTTAAACTGATGTGTCTGCTGAGCTGGTGCCCTGATTGGCACAGAAAACTGATGATGCTGATATGCTCCCGGCTGTTGAAAATGGGATCACTTAGCTGGACCCACACTACTGCTAACTTCTCATGATACATCTGTCACGCCCCAGTCCCAAAATACCGAGGGACTAGACACGTGGCAATGGCCAGCAGCACACACCGATGGACAAACCCAATTTAATGGATCCATCGGGGCGTACTTAAGCTGTAATACAACAATAAATAGGTCTAGTGATACAAGTCACAGTCTATACTAATCTCATCCACAACAGATAATCACAAATCAAATGACAGAATAAATGCAAATAGAAATAAACTAACAAATCTCAATAAAGGTGTCTCGGAGAACAATCCGAGAATAAGTCTGATACATCAATGAAATAGACTGGAAATAAAATAACTAGAAAGAGAAATAAATGAGTATCTCGAGCCAATACTCAGGAGAAATCCTCTGGTACAATCTCGTCCTCAAATCCTGGTTCTGCTCCAATGTAGGCACCTGCTTCTGCTAATGCTCCGGTCCCGTATACCTCGGAATAGATCTCGTCAGCTAATCCTGGGGACATAATCCGGTATCCAGGTCCCCAGGGGACATAACAAGGTACAGAAATCAACATGCCAAAATGCAGTGTAATAGTAAATGAGATAAATAGGGTAGACTATATAACCGGCTAAGTGATATGCAAGTGAGAGTTTTAGTCATACTCGGGCTGAGACTACTACAGGATCAGTGTCGGAGAAACCCATAGCAGTGTTCTCTCGAAGGGCCAGTACGGTACCAAAGCTCTGTGTCAGAGTCTAAGGCACTTCCATTAAGTATTATATATATATAATCAGCCTTATGTATGGTAAATCTCTCCCCACCCAATGTAATCTCACATCACAGTTTCATGATATCTCATGTCCATGTCACGCAAAACCATATCTAATGCAACAAGTCATAATGAAATCTAAGCATGTATAATGTATATGTCATAAACCTGTGTCCTATACAGAATCACCATGCATATCTCAGGAGGATTCTGTCTCATGAATAGTGTCAAGTGTCCTGGGTCTATGTACTTGATAAGACAAGTACGGGAATATATCCGGTCTCGGTATCCATCTCTAGGTGACCTTACACAACTCTGCGTACAGTGTTGGCACCCGACTATTAATCGGACGCTAAGTAAGTCACACGGTCCTAGGTCAAGCATGTACAACAATATATAAATAAGGCAAGAAAATATGTAACAAGAACTGCAATGTTGGCAAGGTACACTTGCACAACATTGTATAAATAAGTCAAGGGAAATAAATAGCAAAGCTGCAGGGTTTGGCAAGGTACACTTGCCTGGGGTTCTAGCTCCAACTGTAGCTCTGGTCTCAGTGTGATTTGCAGGTACTACTCCGATTGCTGAAATAAACATCACCATTAGATTCAGAAAAGATCAAATAGCTAGAAACGCCTGTCCTTAAGTCCAATTTGTACACAGGGACAAAAATAACAGTTCTGGGTCAAAGCGGGGTCCACATGTGGGCCACTTTGCACCGAAAAATGTGTCAGAGTCAAAGGTCTCCAAATTCGTCCAACTTAGTGTCAACAAGTCAGGAACGATGATACGAACCCAACGGAACTTCCAGAATTGGATTCCGATGAGCCGATCACAAAATCGCCCGTCAAGTGGAGCCTGTGGGGCCCACGATACGTGATTTTGTCAACATTCTCAGAATTAAACCAAACTTGGGTCACAGGACCAGCGTATTGCTACGAGTCCGATGGTGCAAGTTTTGTCTCAATTCGACGTGTGTACACGAAGTTATAACGTGTTCTAGAATGGGCGGATACGGGACGTTGTCGGCGGATACGCGTTGATTCCGGTGTGCACGCACCTCCAAATCAACTTCTGCGAAATCCCGCACGTCCGTATCAACGGCGCGCACATTTCGGTAATGACCGAGTGCGACCAAGTCGTCCCGTTTGGCGGGGCGTTCTCAGTTCCGGGGTGAAACATGGCGTTGGTTTTTCTGTTTTTGGATCGCGGTTCGCGATCGCCACAGGACGCGATGCACCGAGCGGGTTGCACGGACATCGAGAGGGTCACGCAGTCTATGCGTCACAACTGACGGAACAGAAATCGGATCAGCGAGGAAAGAGGAAACGCTACCTGAACAGGGCTCCGTGAAATCTGAATTTCGTGTCCGTGTCGAGTCTCGCTCTGTGCTGTGTCCTGTGTCCGAGCCGTGTCCTGGCGGTTCTAGGGTTTGTTGCCGGGGTCGGGGGATTCGCCGGAGGAGGGCGGAGACGGCCGGGACGGATCGACGGGTGGAGGCGCTGCTGGCCGGAGCTAGGGTGGCTGTGGGTTGGCGTCGAGGCGAGGTGAGTCGGGTGGCTGGGAGATGAAGGAGATGGGGTCTCGGGGACGGGTCGAGCGGCTGAGGAGGGAGGTGGTACCGGGGCAGCGGGCTAGGGCAGCGAGTGGCTGTGGCAGGGTCGGCTCGCCTGGGGAGGGTCGGGCTCGGCGGGGGAATTGAGCAGCGGAGGAAGGAGAGGGAGGAGGAGAAGGAGATGGTGGCGGGGTAGGCTGAGGCTGGAGGTGGTCGAGGAAAGGGGCGCTCGCCTGGGGAGGGTCGGGCTCGGCGGGGGAAATGGGCAGCGGAGGAAGGAGAGGGAGGAGGAGAAGGAGATGGTGGCGGGGTTTAGGGTTTCGGCAACGGCGGAGGGGGATTTTATAGGGTCATCGGAATAGTGTTCCGACTAGGTTTCCGATTTTGGTTTAATGGGTTTGGGTCGGGTCAGTGGGTCGGGCGGCGGATCCGACCCGATCCGCCTAACTTAGGTGCGGGTATGGGTTGTCGGGTTCGGGTCGGGTTTAGATCCGCCCCGACCCGCTAAGGATGGGTTCGGTTCAACTGAACCGGGTCTGGGTTGGTTTGGTTTATTTCAAATAAACCCGGTTTATTTCATGGTTTAATTCGGTTTATTTAAACTTAGTTTTTAGGGCTTTAAAAATACTTCCGGAGTCCAATAAATTCACAGAAAATTACCCTATGTCCAGTTTTCCATTTTACACCATAAAATATTATTTCCATATTATTTTAATATTAATTAACAATATTTAAAAATCATTTAAATTCAAAATACCTTAGTTTTAATAACAGAAAAATCCCAGAAAATTCAAAAAATTATGAAAAATCCAAATCAAAATTCTTGAAAAATCAGGGGGCTTACAACATCTCTCATCCTCTTGGACGTGAGCTCCAAGTCATCCTATGCCCTCTGTGTATCCATCAATATCTCCTCGAATGTAGTAGTACAGTGACCCCTAGTGTGGGATTTGATTTTCCTGATCAAACCCTTTCAGAATTTTCTGGCTCTCCTGAGGAGATTCTGTCCCTCAACAAGCCTACCTAATCTGTAGAACTCCATGGCGTACTTGTCCACCGTCATACTCCCTTAGACGAGATCCTGAAACTGGCTCTCCAATGTACTCTGAGCCACATCCGGAAAGAATTTTTCTTGAAAATCTCCTTGAAATCGTCCCAAGTCAATCCTGGTACCGTGATCCTCAGGTCTGTACGGAACCATGTCAAAGCAATATCGAACATCTGGCTGCCTACTACCTCCACCTGTAGGCTCTACGAAATCTGCACCAACTGCAAGTTCCTCTCAATATCCTCAATCCAATCATAAGCGTACAAGATCTCCTCGGTGCCCTTGAAGTCCTTGGGCCCCATCCTCTTGAAATCAATAATGGTACCCGGCCTCGGTTGTTGCGGGTTGGGATGAGTCAGTACGGTTTGCGGCTGGACAAACGATACCTTCTCTACAGTTGCTAGTGCTAACTGGTGAGCACTCTCGATGCCCTGACGTAGAACATATATCTACCTCTGTTGCACTGCCATAATCTCCTAGAACATGGCAAACATCTGCGTCATGTCTACTGACATAGGTGGTGGGGGTGGAAGGTCCTCCGTGACTGCTGGAGCAGCCCTCGGAACTGGTAGTAGAGCACCCTAAAAGCTGCTACTAAAATCCTCACCTGGACTGGTGATGCAACCCTCTCAGCTGGAGGCGGAGAAGTAACCAACCTCATTGAAGCAGCTCCAGAATGCTCTGACCTGGTCTTTGGCGGCATCCTAAAGATAGATTAAACAAAGAATCAATAAGGCACAAGATATGATATCATCAAAGGAGGACAACAATATTCAAAAGAAGCAAAATTCAGAATGAATAAGTTAGCAAGAATCAATTGATAGGAATTGTCTCTTAGTTGTGGTTAAGTATTCAGTCTCTCATCCCAGTATCCTATGTCCTATCCTATCGCAGGCTCGCAGTAGTACAACTAAGTTATTGCACTACCACGATGTCGTACTATTACGAAGTCTGACCTGTATGGGCCACCACAAAAATGTGTCACGATTCGCACCCGGTGTAGGAGCATGAGTACGTGGGTATGTCCAACCTACATCGCAGCATCGACGGTAGAAAGTCGTCTAGGTCAACAATTCTATCTAAATATCTCACACAATATATATAAAGGTACAGGTCAATGATATCTCAACTCCAATTGGAGGACACTATGATGGTTAATTATAATCGATACTCAATTACGATATAAAACTAGAGGAAGATTAAAGCACGATATGGAATAAAAGAATGAGTCATAAAGTCAAAATATAATACATCAAAGACTAATAGTCTAGCTACAACACAAATCTCAAATAATATATACATGCCAATGTCTAAAACTAAAATATACAATATGCTAATGGTAATCTAATTTGCCTCAGTAGCTGGCACTAGACCCTCAGTCGGCTCGCCATCTTGTGGCCCATAAAAGGTGGGACACATCTCCTCTAACCGCTCATTTGAAAAATATATCCATTCAGGATTGGAGCAAAGTATAATTCAATTGCAGTTCCAATTAATTGATAATGGCTATAAACAGAAATAGAGAATATAATACAAGACGAGAAATAATTAACAATATCATAGTATGGTAGAAGAGACAAATAAACTAGAGCAATATGGTATAAACTGATCACGACAGAATAGAATAAAGATAATACAATAGAATATGATAAAGAACTGTAACTACACTAAGTGTTTGAAATACTAGTTAGATATGTGATCAGCTTGGGTTGAACAGTGTCTACTTAAACATTGGATAAACATTATCTAACTTAAATATTGAACAATGTCTAGGTTTTGATCACATATCTAGCTAACACTTTTCCTTTTTTCCCGACTAGTACAATGGATCCAACCATGACACGTTACGATGCAAGATACTCAATGAACATTGTATAACATTAAATATTGTCTAGTGTTAAATATTATCTAAACCATACGAGAACACGAGAAATAATAAAATAATAAATAATATCTCATGACTGAAGATCCATGAGTATACTAATCTGTGTACCAATATGTCAGGAATCAAGTAATACATTTCTAAATACTTGTATTATAGTAATAATCAAATAATAGAAACTATCAGAGAATGTACTCGCCTGGATTCCGGTGTAAAATGCCAAATTGTATCCATATCAGTGACTCAAGGACCTAAATATAAAATATCAAGTCAAAATAGTTTTTTGGAATCATAAACATGCTATATAACTTGCAACTAGTTCTCTGATCCATTTCTAGGTCAAACTAAGCTAATTAGGTCATACTAGGTCATTTCTAGGTCTCTTGGGTCAAACTAGGCCTTTACCTCATTTTAGGTCACAAATGGCCTACTGGCTTGGCCTACTAAGCCGTACTAGTTAATATCAAGTCATACTAGGCTTATTCTAGGTCATATCAGTAGCTAAGATATACTAAACACCATACTAGAGATATTTATAATTATATAAATTATATATACTAGTATTACATATAGCATCTTAACTATATATACTTAGTATCAAGCTCAATATCTTATACTAACTCTATACCTTAACACTTTACCCATGATACCCTTGCCAAGATATTCAATCTAGATACTTGAGATACTTGACACTAATCCAATACCTTACCTAGGCAACACATAAACGCTGAACCCAACTCCATTTGTACTCACTTGTGCACCTTACACTCAATCCCACATCCAAGCAATGGCACAATATATGCACTTATGCATTGTATCCCTCCCTGTGCTACTATGCATAGTGGAATGAAACTCACTTACCTATGCTTGGCACCACCCTATACTCATGATACTCACTTAATCACTCACCACTCAAATACTCACATATCACTAACTCAACTTACTAACCTAATATCTAAATTTACCTATTTCCTAATACACCGCACCCTCAATTGATACTAACCCATACACTCTAATACCTGGCCTGCTCATTAGTTATCTGTAACCGAATACGACCTTCCTCACTACACTTTAGAGCTTGAGCACCCCCAAACCCTCTGTCTGCATACTACCTATCTGCAGTACCAGGCTATTACAGCAATACACTGCATTATCTACTCTGATACTCCAACCCAAAACACTCTTTACTAATATACATACACTAGACATTATATACTTAGCACTCTTTCTTCCTCACATCACAGTACACCTTAGTGCACTGCACATATACCACTGATACTTTTCCCTCACTAACTTAGTATCACCGTGTCAATACCTTATCTATCCCCTCTCATTATAGTGCAAATCTTAATGCCACAAGCTCTTTTCCTCACCTCTTCAATATTACACAGCAGTGCACTGATGCACTGCTTGCAGGTATCCTAGCATTAGTCCCTCTAGTCTTATTGTTAGATTTAGTCCTTTGCCACTATGTCCCTTATCCTGAACTCAAAACCTACTCTAGATTCCCCACAACATAAACTAATTTAGGCAATGCTAAAGACTTTAACTAAGTACTAGCCTCCAACTTGGGTCATCTAGACACCCATATTTAAAATGCATCAATCACAACACACTCAAACAGAGATAGAATGGTCAATTACCTATACTAAGGTCATAATGCTTGCTGTCTGTACACTGACACTTAACTCAAAACCAACTTAGTACCATATTCTTTCTATTGCAACCACAAGTGATTGCCAAATAACACTACAAAGGACTTCCTCACTGCACAGTGGTGTTCACACCAATGCACAGACCTCCCTGCTCCAATCAACCCAACTCAGATACCCCTTGCCTACACTCTGTTTGCTTGCATTACCCAAGTTGCAAGGATCAAAGCCCCTTACTGGTCCACTGACTGCTAACCCCACACTGTCCTATTTTACTGCAGTTGAATGCACATTGCTCCTCCTCTACAGCAGACCTCGTAGCATGGTAGTGCAACACAGACACTGACCTACACTAGCTCAAGAATACTGCAGTCCCTTCCAAAATACCCCTCTAGTACTGCATGGTTCAGTTGCACACAAGTGCAACAGTCACCTCTCCTTCCTACCACTACATGCCCAGGTGCTTAGTCATTCCTAACTGAGCCTAACTCACTGACCACATCTCTAATGCACAGACCCCTACACCATGCTCAAAATATATTTGTATACACCACTACCTAACTCAATAATCACTTCCCCTAAATATAACACACCTATAATACTATATGGATAGACATATAGTTAATCTCATCTATCATGGATACCAACTAAACATTTAACAACACTTGGAATGCATTAAGTCTACACACCACACCCACTGTATATATATATATATATATATATATATATATATATATATATATATATATATATATATATATATATATATATATATATATAATACACATACTAGTAGTAGTCAATTTATCATACACCTCATGTGCAATATCAAAATACCCTTGATACTTATGATACTCTCACCAAAACCACTCACCACCATGATAAAACCCCCAATAAACATGAAATACATAATATAACCTAAATTATGATAATTATAATAACTAAATTTAATGCTAATAACAGGGAATTAGCCTATAAATATACAATACAAGAAAAAAAACTAAATCTATACTTTGTATCATAAAGTATCATGATACGGGCTCTCCGTTTGCAATTGTGGATACGTACCTAGCCTCACTACACTAATATAAGACTAAATAGATGTACAAAATCTAATGGCAAATACTTGGTGCTCCAATCTCAAATTTTTCCAAAATTGGACACCAAACTCAATGTAAAAATCATAAGAGGGACAGTTAGAAGTCAAAACTTATTCCTATAGGTAGCCCTAATGTACGGGTAGGTTCTTAATAATTAATATAGTAATTAAAATCTAATTTTAGAGAAAATTTTAGAATTTATCTATTGGAAGATGGATTCCCAATGCAAGCCAAGATGGACACAAGCTTCTAGCTCCAAAGCCCTCATCTCCAAGTGCTTTTGTCAACCCAAGCTTCTTGTCTCCTTAGATGGTGAGGATAAGGGAATTTGAGAGGAATTTATGAAGAATTTGGTGGAGGGATTGAGCTATTTGGGGAAGAACTCTAATTGGAAATAAAATAGAATAAAAATGAGAGGAGAGAGAAAGTCTCTCCCCATAAATAGGGCCGGCCACCTGTCCCCTCTCTGAAGCAATGTATAATGACTACAATACCCCCATTGGATTGTTATAAAAAAATTAATTAGTGGGAGAATTTTCTCTTCCTAATGAAGGTTAAGTCTAAACTTTAATTAAAGATGATGGTTAACTATTTGGGTCTAAATGAACAAGTCTAACTAATTGGTTAAGTTGTCATATCAACTTGGTTAGGTCTACTTGAGTCATGTCTAATCAAATAGTCCAATATACCAACCAATAATAATATTAGTCGCCAATATATATAACATGCACTATATTAAAATAAATTATAATCATAATATTTGTAATAATATAAAATAACAAAATTTTCTCTATTCTAGAAATATGGTAGTTACACTAGCTTCTTTTATATTCATAATTTTCTCTGGAAGATCCACAAGAACAATGTTCTTATGCTTGGCGAACTTGTCTTTGAAGAATTTAGCGTCATGAGATTCAATGACTTAATTTTTTTTTGAGATCAAGAAATCTGCGAGCAACACTCTTCTCAGCATAATTCAAGAATATTGTCTTCGTAGTCCTTGTTCCCAATATTTGAATTTTGATATCAGAAAGTTTCACATAGGCCAGATACCCCCATACTCGAATAACATTTAAGGTAGGTTTGACTTTGAACTAGAGTTCATGAGTAGTAATGTCTGATTTGGAAAACGGTACTCTATTAAGAATGAACGTAGATGTTCGAATAGCTTCTTCCTATAAATAGTTTGGAAGTCCAGCAGTCAACAACATTGAATTCATTCTCTTTCTTTACCTTCGATTCTTTTTTTCTGCAACTCTATTTGACAAAGTTGAATACAAAGCAGTTATTTCATTGATAATTCCATATTCTCTGCAGAACGATGTAAATTCAATGGAATGATACTCTCTGCCATGATCACTTCTAAGTCACTTTAGCTATTGTCCCATTTGACATTCATCTTCAGCCTTGAATTCTTGAACTTTTCGAATGCTTCATCCTTTGTCTTGAAAAGATAAACAAATGTGTACTTCGAGAAGTCGTCGATAAATGTAATAAAATACTTCATCCTAGCCTTTGTAAAGAAGTGTTTAAAGTCACAGATATCTGAGTGCACCAACTCCAAAAGATTTCTAATTTGGTTCATCCGCCTAAATGACTTTCTTACAATTTTAATCTGAGCACAGACTTCAAATTTATCCACATAATTATCCTTATATTATTAATTCTTTTACAATGTAACTGTCTTAGTCTATTGTGCCATATCTCAAGAAAGTAGCTTGAAATAAATACTTGATTGATATATTCAGCTGAAGTTACAATTTGCAATTCGAACATTCCTTCAATACAAAACGCTTTTCCAAAGTATGCTCCCTTGTAGGACATCACCATCTAGTGTGTATTGATGTCCACCTTAATCCTGTATTGCATAATAGACTCCCAGAGTTCAGATTCTTGCCAATAGTAGGAACATGTTTTACGTCCTTCAGAATAAGAATTTTACTTGAAGTCAGTTTCAATACCACAGTTCTGATCCCTCTAACTACAGCTTGGGACTTGTTCGCCATTATAACCTTCTCAGAAGTTGGTTCGTAAGTGGTGAATAATTTCTTCTTTGAACACACGTGAAAAGATGTATTTGTGTTCACCCACCAGTCCATGTCTATGCCAGATGCTCAACCTGTATAATTATTGCCAAAAAAGTTAAGCTCACCTTGCTTTGTGTCTTTCTGTTTCTGCTTTGGCTTGGACTTGCAGTCCTTCTTGTAGGTAGTAGCCTTTCTTTTCATAGTTGTA